>CAWVQM010000259.1:2500-19227 GCA_963932345.1 Ophion ventricosus | reverse complement strand
AAGCGCATAATTGATGTTGATATCAGTTATTTTATCACCAACAAATCACTACGCTTGTTTGAACTCTGCGAATTGCCATACGATTATCTTCGTTAAAGCCCCGACGAATGGGAACGTAGCCTGAGCTTCAATGAATGTTTGGCAGTTTTTAAGGAGTTTAAAGTTGTTAATGATGTCGCTGAACGAGGTGTCGCCCTCATCGAAGAATATAATGGATTGTTAACAAAAAAAAAAAATGAAGAACAGAAGCAGTATCTTCCGAAGGTGGTGAAGAATCACCGGAAGCAATATTCAAATTGTCACAAAAAGAATTTTGTAGATTGATGCTTGCATCCAGATAAAAAGTATATGGATATAAAGTTGACATAGTTATAGAATAATGAAGCCATTTTAACGTGTAAAAATCTTGAAACATACTCCCCACAACTGTATCTGTAATTATTATCCACAATACATTGGTAAAAACATATGTTCAACTTCATTGGCTATAAAAGAACCTCGTCGACTGAATTTTAGGGGAGAGTACGATTTCCGGGGCGACCAAATTTAACGACGGATTCTGGTCCTTCGAGCTGAAATGAATCAAAAGTGAAGAGTAAAAAAACTTCTAATATCTCGCTTACTTTTCGAGATATCGATTTTTGAATAAAAAAAAATACGAATTTTTACCGTAAAAAAAAATGCCTCTAATCGACGATTTGAGCAATCATCCATATATACACACCACACTGCAACCTAGCCCAACCCAACCAAATCCAAAAAAAACCCAACCTAACCCGAAAAAACAACAACAACAAAAACCCGACGGTACGCACTACATACAATTAAGCAAAATAAACCATTTCTCTTTTAATTTGCATTTATGTACGACTCTTTAGCGTTACCCAGAATGCACCACGTGGAGGTAGAGTCGATTTGCATTCCATTGTGCATGTGTATGTGTGTGTGGACCCCAAGGCTCGTCAATTCCGCGGTATTTTTTTACTCCAAACCACGTGTGTGTGTGTGTGTGTGTATGTGTGTGTGTGTTTGTTCGGGTTTGTTTGGGTTAACCATGGTTAACTGACCGGAAACTCGCCCATCGTCGATTAAACGCATTTTTTTTTTTCGCGCTAAAATATGCAGTTATTGAAAATTTTGTATGGGACCTTTTTCGTAGGAAATTTAATATCCTACAAAAAGTATCTCTTATCATTTTCTTGATAACTGCATATTTACCGAGATATTTTGAAAAAAAATAAAAAATCGATATGTATCGATATCTCGAAAACTAAGCGAGATATGACAAATGTTTATTCTTCACTTATCTTACTTAGTAAAATTTACTAGAAAATCTGGTAAAATTTTCTATCTGAAGAAGAATTTTTATTTTATTTTCGTGAAAATCTGTGTTTTATTCAGTAATAATGAGCGAAGCTTCAGGCTTGTCATCTGGTTACCGTTACTGCACGGTCATTTTTAACATTTAATTCTCTCCGTGCATCGTCGATTAAACGCATTTTTTTTTCGCGCTAAAATATGCAGTTATTGAAAATTTTGTATGGGACCTTTTTCGTAGGAAATTTAATATCCTACAAAAAGTGTCTCTTATCATTTTCTTGACAACTGCATATTTACCGAGATATTTTGAAAAAAAATAAAAAATCAATATGTATCGATATGTCGAAAACTAAGCGAGATATGACAAATTTTTGTAATATGTAATGGATATATGTTCCATTACAAATTACAAAAGTAATGTGTAATGGATATACGTTCCATTACAAATTACAAAAGTAACGTGTAATGGACATATGTTCCATTACAAATGACAAAAGTAATGTGTAATGGATGTGTGTTCCATTACACATAAGAAATGTAATGTGCAATGAATGCATGTTACGTTACAAATTACAAAAAGTAATGTGTAATGGTTGCATGATCCATTACAAATTTCAAAAAGTAATGTGTAATGGACGCACGTTCCATTACAAATTGAAAAAGTAATGTATGATTAATGAGTGCTTCATTACAAAATACAATTACAATAAGGTAATTCGTAGTGGAGAATATTCCATCATAAATGGAGAATATTCCATCACAAGAAAAACGAATTTACTTAAAACAAATTTCAATGAGCGAAATAAAATAATCAGATAGCAATGTGCAAATTTCTAATGTGAGCACGGCAATTTTTCTATTTGTAATGGAATATTCTCCACCACAAATTACTTTTTATCAATTGTAGTTTGTAATGGAACATGCATCCATTACAAATTACTTTTTGAAATTTGTAATGGAACGTGCATCCATTACTCATTACTTTTTGAAATTTGTAATGGATCATGCAACCATTACACGTTACTTTTTGAAATTTGTAATGGATCATGCAACCATTGCACATTACTTTTTGAAATTTGTAATGGATCATGCAACCATTACACACTACTTTTCTCATTTGTAATGGAACACACATACATTACACATTACTTTTGTAATTTGTAATGGAGAATTTATCCAATACACATTATTTAAGGCAGTAGTCTGCTTTAGGAGCCGAAAAAAAAGCGTTTTTTCAACAATTTTTTTGAAAGGGAAGGAAATGATTGCGGTAAACGAAATTTTGAGACGATAGTATATTATATTCAAGCTTTAAAAAACAATTTTTATTATTACAAATTATTGAAATTTGCCAAAGTTGTAACGATTTTTCTGGGGCGCCTGGAGTGTGCACTCGTAAATCGGTGCCGGTGATGGAGGTCGTGCGATGCATCTGAAACAGTGGAACCAAATTTTTTTTTAGTTTTTATAAGTTCCTTTTCTATATGAACTAAAAAAATACCGAAGAAATGACGAAATTCCAAATTTTTTCGAAGTTTGAAAAAAAAATTCACTTTTTTGAAAAAAAAAGTTCACTTTAAGTTGCAAAACAAGTAATTTAAATAGTACTTTTGTCCAACTTTTTTAGTTCAAATAGAAGATAATTCAATACTGAAGCTAGATCACTTTGGTTTTTTTCGATCGGACATATATTGTTTTTACTATCGCCGGCACCGTTTTCCAAAACTTGTGAAAATGAAAACTCGAGAAAACGGGCTGTAAAGTTCTGCCCGAGCATTCGCACCTGCTCGACGCTCGGCCACTAAAACTGATCTAGCTTCGAAAATATGTCGAATTGGCCTCTAAAATTTTGAACACATATTCTTGGATAGTTTTGGAATAGATTTAAGACAAAAACGAAAAATCGATTTTTTGAAGCCTGTAAAGCAGACTACTGCCTTAAAGTAATGAGTAATGCATTATTTTTAAATTACTATTTTCACAACTCCGCTACAGGCTGCTCTCCTTTCACAATCTTCGTTGTTTCAATATCGAGCTTCGTTTCAAGGGGTGAGAACCCGAATCGAAGATTTTCTTGTTTTTCGACCACTCCAATACACACGTATTGTCAAATTTGGTAGCGTAGGAAGGGCCACCGTTCCCGAGGGTCTTCCAATTTCATCGCGCAACAACAACGTGAAAGCTCCGCGGCGAGGCTATCGCGCCGCTGAACCTAAATTTAGTACTTCCCTGTGATATCCCGAGCGAGGTCGTTGCGTCGTATGATGTGCCCGACCAGCAGTCAAAAATCCTCATTAGCCTCATTGATGCAAGTTCAATAAACGTCTCGTCACGTAATTGAGGAAAAAAAAATATGAAAATGGTGAAAAAAAAAAGTTTTTAAAACGTACATTCGTAAGATCGTGCAATATCGTGTGCCAAGTGTTGGAAGTTCCTCGTGGGATTCTCGGGGGCCATTCGCACCGCGTACGTAATGTACACACAGAGAGAGAGAGAGAGAGAGAGTGAGAGAAACGGAGGGTTCGCGGCACACGGCGGAGCAGCAGCAGCAAGCAGCAGCAGCAGCCGTCGCAGCCCCCGAGACGAGTCGCAGCGCGCTCGTTCGAGAGCTCAGTAAGTGACGAACCGTCGTCGCGGCAGTATCGTTGAGTTTGCTTGCGTGTGCGCGCAACCGCTGACGCGCAAGATCGCGAGAGCGAGACAGAGAGTTGGTAGCTTCGCCGTGGGGCGGGGGGGGAGAAACGAGTGTTGCCGTGCGCGAGTGAGAGTGCGAGAGAGTTCGCGCGAGCAGTCGGGCGAGTTCGTCCGCGGTGATAGGAGCGGCGTGTCCGACCGCGGGGCGGCCGGCGGGGGGCAGGGGGGGCGGCGGGAAACAGAAACGACACACACAGCAACTCGAGTGTCACAGCGTACGTGAAAAATAAAATTGAAAATTGAAGAAAAATCGTGCTATTCGCCAATAGCATTGAATTCCGATTGCTCGAGGATCTAATGAGCGCATGCGCGCGAGTACGTGTGCAACGGCGAGAGCGAGCGAGAGCGCTGCGGAGCTGTCGCGAGGAGAGGGGGTGGCGAGAGGGCTGTAGGTGTCTCTCCGCGGTGTGTGTGCCGCGTTCCCTCGTGCATCACTCGTGCGTCAAAAGCGCGTACGGGGCACGTCGAAGTTGTAAAGTTGCTGTCGCGCTTGCGCGCGTCGAATTTTCGATATTTCGTCGCGACGAGACGAACGAGAAACACGGGCCAAAAAGCACGTGTGTGTCACTGCGCTCGCGCTCTTACCGCGTGTAAACACATCCGAGCTCGCTTTCTCCGTCTCTCTCTCTCTCTCCCTCTCTCTCTCTCCTCGCGCACACGAGACCTGCCCCGCGTTTCTTTTTTTTCACCGAAGTATTTTTAGGATACGCGCGAGTGAAATACACGAGTTAGTGACCCAAATATTGTCGAGCGACGAATATGAAACGTTCGCGGTGTGTGTGTGTGCCGCCGCGCATCGAGTATCGAATTATTTTCATCTCGCTCCTGAAATAAAGCAGGCGCATTGTTTTTCACGAGGCACTGCCCTAGAAATTCACGGCGTACGAGAGAGAGAGAGAGAGAGAGAGAGAGAGAGCGAGTGAACACCCCCGCCAGGAGAGAGAGAGAGAGAGAGAGAAGAAAAAGTAATGACGCACGATCGTGAATGTTCGAGCGAGTGTTGGTCGCGAAGGATCTCGACCAGTGGATCGGACGTCCGTAGCGCGTGCTCCTCCCTCCCGTGACTCTATCCTACAACCTCCCCTCACTTCCACCGCGTCGCCCGCGCTTTTCGTTCGTGACCCCCTTTTTCCTCGATGACCGAGAGAGAGACTACTAGCGTGCGCGCCCTCGTCGTTTGCACCGTCGCGTCGCGTGTGTCGCCACCGTCCATCGTCTCTCTTCTTCAACGGCCTTCTCTCGCGTGAAATGACGAAAAAATACGAAAAATACGAGAAAAAGTGTACACACAGAGAAAAAGATTCGAGCGAAGTTACAAGGAAAATGTGAAAAATCTCGTTGGTAAAATTTACCGAAGCGAATTTCGTTATTGTTGCGAAGCATGAAAATACGTGATACGGGGAAATATGGAACCCTCGTGCGTTCTTGACGATCGGCTTGACGTAAACAATAAATCGCGCGTGCGAGAGTGAGAGAGTGAGAAAGAGAGTGAGAGAGAGTGAGAGAAAGAGAGAGAGACTCGGATCAGCTGTTATGGTGGCCAAGGGCCTCGCGTTTCGAAAGCGTGAACGTTTCAAGGTCATCCCCCCACTCCTCTCCAATACCGCGTATTCGCAATAATCAGGATATATATTTTCGACGTTATCAGTGCCTGTGAAGTGTCAGTGGCTTGTTTTATTTTGTCGTTCTAACTGAGACGCACGCACGCACGCGCGCGCGCGCGCGTGTTCGATAAATCGTGGATTCCGAGAATTTCGAAATAACGTGGCAGCTGAAAAAGGGCGTCAAGGGCCTCGACGATACGTTGAACGTTAATTGCGCGATGCTTCAGACAGTTGCCCGGGTGCCAATGACGGCGGGTGTGAAGCGACGCTGGGGCGGCAGGATAGTCGGGCTCCAAGAGTCGAGTCCCGAGGTCACGAGTAGCGGGGTTTTGTCGCCACCCCCGCCGCCGCCACCACCACCACCACCACCACCACCGCCACCGCCACCGCCAGCGCCCCCGCTTCCGCCTCCCACGTCTCATCATCATCATCATCATCATCATTATCAGGAGAACGGCGGTGGCGGCAATTCGAGATCCGACGATCATTTACAACTTTGGGATCTCGATCTTCACCGGGGATTGCAAAATAATAATAATAATCATAGTAACAATAATAATAATAATAATAATAATTGTGTAGTGGGCGATCACGCCGCTGGTACGACCGTTTTAACCTCCGCTGACGCATCGTCGCCTACCCCAACCACCATCGAAGGTGAGCTGTTTTCTTTTTTTTTTTTGGAATTCGTATGGGAGGCATTCTTCATCAACTGGGCCATTTTTTTTTTTTTTCAACCTCTCCAATTTTTTTTTTCAAAACCTGCCAGTTTGAAATATTAGTCAGAAGGAACGTCTGTGATTTTTTTTAGATTTTTTTTTTAGGCGTCCGTTCAGGATTTTCAATTTTTCATTACGAACACTGTATCCGAAAAAATATTCATCGAACAAAAAAAAAAACAAGAATAAAAACTTTATTTTTTCCGCTTTGTGGAGAAAAAAAATCAAAATAATAATTTTTCTGCATTGAGAACATTGAAATTTGGCAAAAAAAAAAATGAGTAACATTTTTTTAAACGTAATAAACACACTTTCGATTTCGGTGCAAATTTTACAGGATGTCTGTCGTTGGGTAAAGAGTCTGCGAAAAAATTTTCGGAATGGTACCTGCAATGGTTAGGATGAAAAAAAAATAAAAACCCTGCGAAATCTCATAACCGCATGTATGCGGTTATGAGATTTCGCAGGGTTTTAATTTTTTTTCATCCTAATCCTTTTTCATCCTAATGGTTAGGATGAAAAAAAAAAATAAAAACCCTGCGAAATCTCATAACCGCATATATGCGGTTATGAGATTTCGCTGGGTTTTTATTTTTTTTTCATCCTAACCACTGCAGGTACCATTCTGAAAATTTTTTCGCAGACTCTTTACCCAACGACAGACATCCTGTAAAATTTGTACGGAAATCGAAAGTGTGTTATTAGGTTTAAAAAAATGTTATTCTCATTTTTTTTTTTGCCAAATTTCAATGTTCTCAATGCAGAAAAATTATGATTTTGATTTTTTTTCGATATAGCGGAAAAAATAAAAAAGTTTTTATTCTTGTTTTTTTTTTTTTTTTTCGTTTGATGAATATTTTTTCGGATACAGTGTTCGTAATGAAAAATTGAAAATCCTGAATGGACGCCTAAAAAAATCGAAAAAAAAATCACAGACGTTCCTTTTGACTAATATTTCAAACTGGCAGAATTTGAAAAAAAATTTGAGAGGTTGAAAAAAAAGAAAGTGGCCCAGTTGATGAAGAATGCCTCGTTGGGCGGAGCGTGAAAAGTATGGCGGCGAATTTTGAAAATTGCAAAATTAACACGTGCGTGTATATCTATATCTACTAGCGCCCACTCCTATCCCTACTCACGCGCTATCCTGGCGTGTAACGAACACACACGCACGCACGCACACACACACACGTGGTTTGGAGTAAAAAAAATACCGCGGTATTGACGAGCCGTGGGATCCACACACACACACACACACACACATACACATTTACACTAAAACCGCCCTTATCAGGGCTAGGAATGCTAAGCAGCCAATCTCCACGTGGTCCATTATGGGTAATGCAAATGGTCTGTGAACTGCTATTGGAAGAACAATGATGGAAAAGAGGCTGCATATTCAGAATTCCACACGATGCTCAAAGTTCCATCTTCCTCCCCAATCTTCCTCCAGCCCAAACTTCCTCATAGAGAAAGCTTAAAGCATCGTCGACGTGTGTGTTTCTATCTTGAGGGAACTGTATGAGACGAGGTGGCTGACTTGACTAGAAAGATTTTGATAATATGAGAAATACATTGAAAAACAATTGGTTTATCTTATGGGGGGGGGGGGGGGGGGGGTATGACCCCACTCCCACAAGGGGCTCTGCCCCTTGACCCCGCAGGGAGGTTTCACCCCCCGGACTCCCCTCCCCGGCCGACCACTGGCTCCAGTAGCCAAACATGTAGGTAGAATAAGGCTAGGAGTGCGTGCAATTTCGACATTTTCAAAATTCGATACTGAGGAAACTATTGCGATGCGCCAAAAATCCTTTTACACACTATCTTATATCGTCAAAAAAAAAAGGTCCGTACAAAATTTCAGCCAAATCGGAGGTAACAGCTATTCGGAAGTACAGCCCAAACTTTTGTGATATTTATGATGAGTTTTTTTTTCTCCATACTTGCGGTTTATTAAAAAATAGACAAAACCGTGTTTAATTCGGGTAATATTCCCCGTTGCTTTCTACAACCTTCTGCCAGCGATCTGGTAGCATACAGATACCATCACGATAGAAGCTGGCTGGTTTCGAGGCGATAAAGTCATCGACGAATTTCCTAATATCTTCGAGTTCTCGGAACCCGAGCAGAAATCTAATCAGGCTGCCTGAGGATCCATCAGGGCCGGATCAGGGATCAATAAGGCGCCCTGATCAGGTACGCCTGATTTGAGCCAGACAGGGGCCTGAGCAGGGATCAATAAGGCGCCCTGATCAGGCACGCCTGATTTGCGCCAGACAGGGGCCTGAGCAGGGATCAATAAGGCGCCCTGATCAGGCACGCCTGATTTGCGCCGGATAGAAGCCTTATCAGGTATCAATAAGGCGCCCTGATCAGGCACGCATGATTTGCGCCGGACAGATTGGGCCGGAAAGATTGGGACGGTCATCGCCAAAACCGGAACAAAAACTAAACGATCAAGTCAAGTAATATAAAACCTTAAACTTAAAAAAAATGTTTTCATATGTTTCATATTTTTAATAACGTTAGTAAACTTGATAACGTGTAACTGCGATAATAATTTGATAAATGTTGATCTATTTTTAAACAAAAAATTAATCAAATGATTGAGCCAGATGACACGCATGTCTCAGGCTGGATGAGGCACCTGCTCCGGGCCAGATAAGTTGCTTGATCCGAGCCAGATATAGTGCCTAATCCGAGCCTGGTAAGGTGCCTGATCCGGGCCTGATAAAGCGCCTGATCAGAGCCTGATAAGGTGCCTGATCCGGACCAGAACTTGCAAAAGCGTTACATCCCTGATCGGGGCCGGACTAAATTTGCCTGACCCGGCCCGGATTTGCTATTGTGGCAGCCTGATCCGGTCCGGATTTCACCCTGAACAAATTTCTGCTCGGGAAGTGGCTCCCTCTTAAGCTGTGCGCCATTGACCGAAATAGGTGATAGTCGGATGGGGCCAAGTCCGGTGAATATGCCGGATGAGGAAGAACTTCCCAGCCCAGGTTTAAAATAGTTGTTTGGGTCGTACGAGGAACGTGAGGTCGAGCGTTATCATGCAGGAGAATGACTTCTCGCCTTCCGTGTCCTGTGAATGACCTTTTTTGCTCAATTGCTTCGCTTAAACGATTTAATTGGTCACTATATCGTGCCTGCAGTGATCGTTTGACCCGGTTCTAGAAGTTCATGATAAAGAACACCCTTTATGTCCCACCAGATACACAAAAGCATTTTTTTGACGTTCATTTGCGGTTTGGGATTTGATGTTGTTGGTTCTCCAGGCTCCACCCATGATTTTTTTCCGCTTGGGATTCTCATAAAGGATCCATTTTTCATCCCCCGTCACGACTTTTCCAGAGAAAGTTCTTCCTTCGTTGTTTGCTAAGCAACCAAAGACACGCGTTCATCCGTTGTCCGAGGTTATATTCGGTAAGTTCATGTTGGAACCATTTCCCGAGCTTCTGAATTTTTCCCATCGCGTGTAACCTCTTGGCAACGGTTGATCGATCAACTCCTAGTTGGGCTGCAAGTTCTTCTTGTGTCTGTGAAGAATTTTGGACCAGTAAAGTTTCCAAATCGTCGTCCGAAAATTTTTCAGGCTCTCCAGTACGCGCACGGTCACTGAGTTCACCGCACGGTCACCAATTTTACAAATTTCTTCATAAAATTTGGTCAGTGCATTCTCAACAAATGTATCTTTCAGAAAATGAAAAAAAAAAATGACAAAAAAAATTTTTTTTACCGTGGCGTGAGGCCTTAAAACGTTGGAAGAATATTCTAGACATATTGTACTATTAGATAATAAAATAAAAAATAAAAAATGGATTTTCCAATCGTTTTCAAACATCTCAATTACGAAATAATCCCCATGAGATTGATTTTAAAATAATTTGCTCTTGCAAAGACCTGAGTTGGGGAAAAAAAATTCAAGCAAATGATTGCGTCATTATTTGGCAACAAAACATTTTTTTTTTTAAATTATTTTCAAATGTTTCCCAATTTTTCATTACAGTTTCAAAAATTCCTGTACAGCACACTTTCATTGACTGCATTCACTTTTTTTTTTTACATTTTTACGGCTTTCATCCAATCTCTCTCTCTCTCGTTCCTGCCTCAATAGTTATTCTTTATTATGATCATTATCATTACAATAGTGTTGCCCATAGTGTACTCTAATCTGCGTGCAACAATTGTCGATCTCGCGCTTGCGCGCGCACACGAGACCTAGCGCGCTCGTCAAACGTGCGGAATTTTCAATGACGAAAGTGACGAAGCCCAATGTGCAATAATTGCGCGACATTGCGCAATCGTGAGTGTACTTAGCGATGTGATCGACCGGAATAATAATGTTGCTCTTTTTTTTCGCTTCTTTCCACTTTTCTTTCTTCGTTGCGGTTTTTTTTTTCTTCCATTGCCAATTGAACTGATGAGAGACACAAGACCGTGCGCGTTTGTATATAAATTTTCACGTGAAGATTTATACGTGGTTTAATGGAAAAATAATGCATAAAAAATAAAGAGAATTTTCTATTTTCTTTATGAAGAGAATAAAGACAGGGAATTTTCGTTGCAGTCCAACGATGCAGTCTTCAGCACCATTAAGGCGGGATCCTGAATTAGCCGGTTCGAAAAATCGATATTTTGAGGAATTTTTTTCGGGTAAAAAAAAAAGCAAGTTCAGCGAAATTTTCAGATTATTTTATTACATGTCTGAACATAAGAAAACAATTTTTTTTAAAGAAAAATATCAACAGGCAACCGATTTTTATGCACATTCGTGCCACTGCTGTTTCCATGCGGCGTGACAAATGGAGCTCGTAATTTTCATCTGAAGCAAAAAAACCAAAAACCATTTTAATTGTGACATATTTTTCTTCTATATGAACTAAAAAAATTCTGAAATTTGAATGTTTTTTCGGGTTTGAAGTAGAAAATGTGCTTTTTGTGAAAAAAAAAATTATTTCAACTTGCTAAAAAAATTGTTAAGAATTTTTTTTTCGACAATGTTTTTAGTTCAAATAGAAAAGAAAACGATACTGAAGCGAACAAGCTTTGGTTTGTTTCGATTGGACTTCTAGTTTTTTTGTAATCAGATACGCCAAATTAGAAAAATCGTAAAAACGAAGACTCGAGAAAACGGGCGCCCTAACTGCCCGAGCGCCCGTATACCTGCTCGACACTCCACTACGTTCAGTGCTGTATCTTTGGAAATATTTCGAATTGGGCTATAAAACTTTGTCTAGACATTCTTAGATACATCAGGAATAGATTTAAACAATTTGAAAAAAATCGATTTTTTGGACCTTCTAATTCAGGATCCGGCCTTAATATCAGATATATATATATATATATATTTAATTATGTCGCTATATAAATATGAGACATTCCACGCCATTTCGCCTGGCCCGTGACCCCGACAATTTTTTTATTTTCCTGATTTGTTTATTTTTATAAAATTGCACCCCACTAATCGAATATCCACACCAGTTTTTAAATTTTTATCTCTTCTCTTTCAGGAGTTATAATTTTCCAAAAAAATGTCGATTTCGCAAGTTATGGAAACGTTCAAGCGCTGATAACTCCTGAACTAATTGAGATATCGACAAATATCAACATATATATATATATATATATATATATACAAGGTGGCCGGAACATTGACGTCCAAAAATAAAATTTAGGTCCCTCGTATCGTGGGGTATCCGAATCACCCCCATGTATGTTCCGCGACTTTTCATAGTTTTCGAGTTATGCATTTTTTTCGGAATTTTTGAGAATTTTCGACCTGACCAATTTTAAAAAAAATCTAAAAACAAAAGTAGAAGACTTTGTCGAGATTTTTTTTTTGCAACTGAATCTTCACGAGTAGTGCTTTTATGCATAAAATAATCAGCTTCGTAACTGTGATGAAAGTTATGATAATGTTGGTCTAAAGTGAAAAATTTACGTTCGGTAAATTATGACTTAAATGTTCAACTTTAAATTAAAAATCTAAACAGGTGACTTCGTGGTTCCTAATTAGGCCTCAAGAATGCGCCAGACTCTCAGCTTTCATAATCATTAAAAAAAAAAAAAGTAGTACTTAATAGGGCTACTTTGGCTAAAATTGGCCTTCAAAGACAGCGAGGTGGAAAATTCTTAAAATTAACCATCTGATTAAAAAAAAAATGTTTGCCTATTTTATCATTCCTAAGGTTATTTAGTTTGTTAACTAACCAAAAATGACTGCAGGAAAGCTAAGATTTAAACATTTGTTGTAAACGAGGGCGCAACTCTTTTGCCCGATCCACGAGAACGAATCGCGCAAAATTTATTAAACTTAAATTAAACTAAAAAAAAATAAACCTCCAAATGTTTAAATCTTAGCTTAAAAAAAATGGGCAATATGACGTGAATATATTTTCGTTGCCGTTTAACGGTGCAAACTTCAATAGCATTGATATTACAGATATCAAAGGATTATTGTTCAGTGCTCTCAGTCGGAAGATTTTGACGCAAATCTCGCGAAACAAAAAAAAATCATATTCAGAGTTCAATATATCATTAATTACACACACACACACACACACACACACACACACACACACACACACACACACACACGAGCGTATGTATTGGCATATGCCAATACATACGCTCGTAAGATTTCGATAATAATCGACAAGAATGCGCGGTGACGCGAAAGATAAATTTTATTGAAAGTCCAATAGCTCAACTTCCACACATAAACACACACACACACAAATATGTGTGCATAGATATTTGTATGTGCACCAAAGTTGTTTTACAGTGGAAATAATGAGTGTGGGGCTTGAAAAAAAAAAGTTTACGAACTGTGTCAATATTTCGTCGAAAAAAATATCAAAAAAAAAAGTTTACGAACTGTGTCAATATTTCGTAGATCCTATTATTTCCTTCAGGGGTTACGTGGGTTTCGAAGCAAAAAAAAAGCATATTTTCTCTATTTTTTTTTTTAAATATAATATATAAATTATTATGCATTTTTAGCTAAAAAAGACATGTTTTATAAAAAAAAAAGGCGTCATCGAAGAACTATTGGGTTTCAGGGGAAATGTCAAGAGGGTGAAAAGTTGCATTGGTTCACACTGGAGTGGCTAGAATTTTTTCAGAATTTTTCTTCGACATTTTTTTTTTTTTTTTACCATTTTTGGTTTGAACTTCGATGAGTGGAGAGGCTCCACTTGGGAATTATGAGGTCTAGGACAATTAAGAAAGGAAATTTGTTTACATTTTCATTTTAAATTAACTACAATTTTTCTAGATGTTTTTTTTTTGTTTTGAAAATTCAAATAAAAAAATTAAAATGACAAAAAGGAAAAAAAATTCTAGGACAATTAAGAAAGGAAGTTTGTTTACATTTTCATTTTAAATTAACTACAATTTTTCTAGATGTTTTTTTTTTTGAAAATTCAAATAAAAAAATGAAAATGAAAAAAATGAAAAAAAAATTCTGAAAAAATTGTTGTTCATTAATAATGAATATGTAAAGAAATTTCCTTTCTCAATATATTGTCCTAGACCCCATAATTCCCAAGTGGAGCCTCTCCGCTCATCAAAGTTCCAACCAAAAATGGTGAAGAAAAGTGTCAATAAAAAATTCCGAAAAAATTCTAGCCACTCCAGTGTGAACACACGCAACTTTTTACCCTCTTGACATTTCCTCTGAAACCCTATAGTTCTTCGATGACGCCGTTTTTTTCTGAAACATGTCTTTTTTAGTTAAAAATGCAATACCGGGGCGAAAAAAAGTCGTACGAGACTTTCTAAAAAACAAAAATGTAGGTTTTGATATCCTTTTTTCAGTTTACCACGGAAAAAGCCGAGGAAAATTTTTTCCACAAACTTTGCAGTTAACTTTCGACGACAAAAAAATAGCCGAAAAATGGCCACGTTCAAAAGTGCGCACCGGGGCGAAAAAAAAAGTCGTAGAGAATTTTCTAAAAAAGCAAAATAAAGGTAAACTTGTACTCTTTAAAACACAACTTGGAAAATTCAATTATCTTTATTTTTGAGTCCGCTATGTAAATTTTAGTGCGGTAAGAAATTTCGACTAGTGCGTACTTTTTTTTGTCCAGTACTGTATACATATATACAGGGTGTCCGATGGCACATTTCAAACTTCAAATGATCATAACTTTAAAACGCGAGGTGCAAGAGGAATGCGAGGCGGGTAGCTGAGGTCGCGTGCGTTGCGGATTTTTTAGTCGCCATGGAGCGTTGGTCCGGAGAGCAACGTGCTTTCGCTGCGGAGGCGTATTTAACTAGTCGTTTTACGCTTACTTTGGCGCGGCGTAAATTCTGTAACCCCTACAACATTCGCCGAATAAGTGACGCGCCATCGATAAATTTCATCCAAAGTTGGGATAGGAAGATTTTAGAGCTTAAGACTCGGCTGTAAACAGGCATCACCAAAATCAAGCAGCCTCTGTATCAACTCCGGAAAACATCCAACGTGTGAGTGATTCTGTTTTTTTAGAAAATCCACGAATGTCATTGAGAGTGCGTTCGTCTGTTTTGGGTATTCCAAAATCGACGACTGCATGAAATTATGAAGAAAAAAAACAATAAAATTTCATCCGTATAAAATGCAAATAATTCAAAAATTCAACGACACTGACTATCCAACAAGAATAACTTATGCTCAAAGGATGCTGGAGACTTTTTCCACCGAAACACGACTGAGAAACATTTTTTTCTAGCGACAAAGCACATTTCCATCTTGGAGGTTATGTCGACAAGCAAATTTTTCGTTACTCGAGTCTCCAAAATCCAAGAGAAGTGCACGAGCAGCCACTGCAAATTGAAAAGGTCACTGTTCGGTGCGCTATTTCGGGGAACGGAATCATCGGGCCCTATTTTTTTTCTTAATAATCATGGCCAAACGGTGACGGTCGACTCAAAAATTGAAATCCGCATTTGATTTCTTTTCATTTTAATAAATATCTTTTAATTACCTTGTTTATTGATTTTTTTTTACGAATTTTTTTAAGTTTAAAATCTGCCATCGGTCACCCTGTATATAGTATCGTTCACCTCTCACTTTTATTCCTGGACTCTCGTACTATAAGAAATTATGTCTCATAGCCTGTTTGGCCTCAAGGCGCGTAAAAATAAAATAGCAAGGGAAAAAAGAATTTACGAGGGAGTGCGGTCAGTCTCGTGAATAAAAATTCTTTCTTTGGTGTCACCGTCATTTTATCCTCAATATAAATTAAATCGCGTATCCATACATCTATATCTATATATATATATATATATATATATATATTCACACACGTATCGTAAACCCGGGATTTTTGTAGCTCGCATCTCCCCTGGCATCGGTCCATTCACGGGGCGCCCGCTTCTTCTTCTTCTTCTTTATTCCTTTTTTTTTCTTTCCTTTCTTCATCACTCTTCTTCGTGGTCGCCCTTCTCGCTTCTTTTCCTTCTCGTTTCGCAACCAAGAGAGTCGTATCTTCGGTAGATAGTTTGAGGAACGGGTGGCAAAAAAAAAAAGAACTGCCTGGACGTTTTTTTTTCTTTTTCTTGAATTGTATTTTTCGCCTTCTTTCTCTCTCTCTCTCTCTCTCTCTCTCTCTCTCTCTCTCTCTCTCTCTCTCTTTTTCTTCTTCTTCATCTTCGGTGCTTTAAAATTCAAAGTCTCAAACTCGCGTCGCGAGCTTCGTTTATTTTCTTCCTCTCTCGACCCACTTCGTTGCTCGACCTACTTCGCAAGGAAGCGAGTGGCGTGGGCGCAAGCGGGGCGCGGAAGAGTACGGCGGCGATGGAGGGGCAAAACGGACCACGTTGTGGCGAGACACAGGATGCGTTCGTCATATATATATATATATTAGGTGTATGACTTAATTTTTGCAGATTTTTCAGCAAATTTATGTAATATAAAAAAATAGAGAACAGCGAACTTAATCTTGGAAATATTGTCCATCGTTTTCTATGAGCCTTGCGCCATCTCTCAGGTAACATACGAATATGCCGTCGCGAAAGAAACTTGCAGGCTTCGAGGCGATAAAGTCATCGACGAATTTACGCGCATCGTCCAGCGTTTTGAACTGTTTATCCACTAAGGCGTGCTGCATTGACCGGAACAAATGGTTAGTCGGATGGGGCCAAGTCTGGTGAATATGCCGCGTGCCGGGAGAACTTCCCATCCCAAGTTCAAGAGGGTCTTCTGAGTCGCGCGAGCAACGTGAGAGGTCGAGCGTGTTGTCATGCAGAGCAGTATGACTTGCCTGCTTCCTTGCCCAGTAAATAGCCTTTTCTGATCAAGTTCTTCGCTCAGTTTGTTCAATTGTCGGCTGTAGCGTTCCGCAGTCACCGTCTGACCAGTTACCAGGACTTCGTAATAAAGCACACCCTTCGTATCCTGTCCAGG
>CAWVQM010000258.1:0-14506 GCA_963932345.1 Ophion ventricosus | reverse complement strand
ATCATAATTGGAACATCTCGAAACCTAACACGGTTGGGCGCTGAAACGCCTCCACTTATTCGGGTAGGACGCGATCAAATCCTGTGGTCAAACTCCGTCACCTGTCTGGGAGTTCACCTAGAGCGCACTCTTTCCTGGCGTGAGCATATTGCGAGGGTTGCTGGAAAGATGAAGGCAGCCTCTTACCAACTTAAGGCCTTATATACGCGAAAAATTTAAAAAAATTTCATTTTTTATTTATTTTTGATTCCATTAGCCTGAACGGGTAGGAATATTTTAAGCTTTACAGAATTGAAAAATTCCAAAAATTGTTAAAGTTACAGCATTTAGAGCGTAAAAACTTTTATTTTCTTGGAAGCAGGCAGGTAGCGGCGGTAACCGGCCCGCGCTATACGGAGACAGGTGCGTTAGATCGGCAACTACCCTTTTCTATTGTTCACTTATTATCCCTACATAGAATCGTGTAACGGTAAAGGTAACGGGTTTTGTCGGTTTGGTGTACGATAAAAGTAACGGTTTTTTCGGTTCGGCACAAGCACAAAACCAAGAGGAGGAAGTAAAATTATTTAGGCCGAATTGAGTCATTGTAGAGGCAAGACAAAATTCTGAGCTGAGACAGTTATATTTTAACATGAGTGATTGTGAAGAAACCCATACTAGTTTAGATAGGAAGGGTACACGATACATGGGAGGACGCCCAGCCATTCGTAAAAACGTCTTTTTCACGGCAATCAGTATACGAACAAATCGGAAGCCGAACTAAACACAAGTGCGTCTGCAAAAAAATTTTAAAGTGTCGACAGCACTCGATGTAGATATTGACCGCGCACATGGCTACGTAATCGTAAATTTTCTATCCGTGTTCACTGCAATTGCTTTTCTCGTAAAGTGCAAAACTTGTAACAGTGACATCAAGTTCTCTGAAACACGAGTTAGAGGATTGGGATTTACCTTAGTTATCAAGTGGGAGAAGTGCGAGCAAAAGGAGATAAGTTCGAGTCCTTCGCCTAAAAGTTATTGTTACGAAATCAATCGCAGCTTCACGTTGGCTATGCGAATATTAGGTGTTGGATTGACGGGAATGAACATTTTCTGCGGTATTATGAATCTCCCAAAATGCTTCAGTCAAACGCTCTACGACAAAATTACCAAAGAAATACGAGATGCAGCCAAAGAAGTTGCAGATTCGTCTATGCGAATGGCAGCTGACGAAGAAAAAAAAATAGCGGCAGAAAACGAGAACACCAAAGACGCTAATGGAATCGCCGTCTCCGGGGATGGTTCTTGGAGAAAAAGAGGTTTTTCTTCGCTGCAGGGTGTTGCGACACGTATCGGAATTTTGTCTGGGAAAGTTGTCGACATTGTCGTCAAGTCGTCATTTTATAAGGCCTGCCAATCGTGGAGTGAAAAAAAGGGAACAGAAGAATATGAAGAATGGTACGCAGAAGATGCAGATAAATGCACAAGCAACCACGAAGGAAGTTCTGGAAAGATGGAGGTAGATGGAATGGTTGAAATGTTCAGCAGATCTGAAGATTTACATGATACAAAATATTTGTATTATGTTGGAGATGGCGATGCAAAAACATTCAAGAGCATAACAGAAGCCCATTCGTATGGAGGGAACATTATGATACGTAAACGAGAATGCATTGGTCATGTTCAAAAACGAATGAGCAGCAGACTCCGCAACGTCAAGAAACAAACAAAAGGTCTCGGAGGAAGAGGCAAATTGACTGCAAAATTGATTGACGAATTGACAGTGTTTTATGGATTGGCTGTGAGAAATAATTGCACGTCTATCGATGACATAAAGAAAGGAATCTGGGCAACATATTATCACAAGTGCTCAACCGATGAAAAACCTCAGCATGACAACTGTCCTTCTGGCAAAGAAAGTTCGTGCACGTGGCGACAAGCTGAAGCCGCAAACACGCTCGACTCATATACCCATAAGCCTGCACTCGATAAAACTGTGGCAGAAGCGATCAAACCAGTGTATGAAGCACTTAGTAACGACGAGTTACTGGAGAGATGTTTAGGAGGCTTCACACAAAATAATAACGAGTGGTTGAATTCTAATATTTGGAAAATTGCTCCGAAAAATTCATGGAGTGGTTTAACGATTGTTGAAATCGCCGCATATATGTCGGCTAGCACTTTTAACGACGGAACAGTCGCCTTTCTCCGAATTATGAAAAACCTTGGTATTACGATTGGGCCGAACGCGATGGAGACTTGCGAACATCTGGACGAATTACGCCTCACTGCCACTCGAATTCAAACTGAAAAGACAACAAAGGAAGCAAGGATTGCCGCCAGAAACGACAAACAACATGCTGGAGACGTTTTAGATGCCGAGGAAGGCCCCACATATAGGGCAGGATGCTATTAAATGAGGTAAGATTGCATTTACATGTATAATAGATACCGCGCGGCGCGCCCGACCGCCAACTGCAAAGCCGTTTTTCCACGATTCACTTTTGTGAACCTTGTGAAAGTTCTAACTCTTGAACGAAGCTTCAGATCGCTTTGAAATTTTTGCAACATATTCTTAGTATCATCACCTATCGTGTGAACCACAGAAACAAACATTTCAATGACACAAAAAAATATAAAAAATAAAATACCGACAGAAAATTCAGTAAAAAAATTTTAAGTTTCGAATTTTTATTATAATAATAAAAAAAAATAATATTGTTGGTTCACACTGACGGTACATTCATTATGCAATTATAAATATGTTCATTTTTTTTTTCAGACACCCACATCGATGCCGAGAACTTTCACCACCAACGTGCGCGCAAAAAAAAATACATTGCTTTATTATGTTATACCTCCGCCACTTGTTAATATTTCTGATTTTTTTTTACATATACTTAACCATGTGTATAAATGATCTGTAAAAAAAATGTTGTCAATATATGCGTCATCTTTTTTTAACCGCGTCTAGAAAAGTACCTTCGAAAATCGGCGAAATTAGTTATATGAGGCCTTAAGCGATGTCGTGGTTTACTGCCAATCGCGGTGCGTAAGACGCTAGTGGCGGCGCTGGTCTTGCCACATTTAGATTACGGATGCTAAATTTTCTCACACATTACGGACAAATTGAACCTAAAGCTTCAGAGGGCGCTCAACGTAGCCATTCGCTTTATATTTGGTGCGCCACGAGAACAAAGTATGACACCATAGTACTGTATACTTGGGTGGTTGAAAGTGGCTGAGCGTCGCAAGCTGTTACTTGCGACGTTTATGTACACGCTGTGTGCGAATGAAGAACTGCGATATCTTTTGTCTAGATTTGTACGACCCAAGCGCGCGACGGAGCGACAACTCCGCCGGACACTTAGAAGTGGAGACTGAAATTCCCACCTGCCGGACGGCTTACTACCAGCGGTCCTTTTGTCTAACTGCTTCTCACCTGTGGAATGCGATTGACTATTACATAAGAGCGTGCAATTCACTTGCTAGTTTTAAACGTGCTCTGCACGATAATTTCTTGCGGAATATGCGTTCGCAGGCTGAAACTGTGTGACCTGGCGGTTTATTTTTTCTTTTTTCCCCCGAAATTAGCTAGATTTGTAGTTTATGTAAATAGATAAGTTTAGTTTAGGTTAATACTAGTCATAGGTTATAAGATAAATCAATAATATAAACATCGCAAACCTATATTTTTGTATTATGGGCTTTTTACTGTATTACCGTGCACGGTGCTCTTAGGGGGCCTTGTCCCAGAGCACGCAATAAACAAACATTCTCTCTCTCTCTCTCTCTCTCTCTCTCTCTCTCTCGCCTGACCAACTTAATGCTTACTACGCCTCCATCTCCGGTTCCCATACTCCTCTTGACTTTGACTTATTCCTATCTTCTATCTCTGGAATTAATCAATCCAGCATCATTTTTTCCTTCTCTCCAATTACCGAAATCACAGTTCTTCAAACCCTTCGAACCTTATCATCCACTTCTCTCTACAGTGGACCCGATGGCATTCCTCCCTTCTGTATTGGCAAAGCTCAGAACTCTATCGTGCCGGCTCTAACAGCACTCTTCAATTCTTCTATAAACCTCTCTTATTTTCCATCCGACTGGAAACAAGCATTTATTCGCCCATTATCCAAGGTCAATAAACCCTTATCGCCCGCTGACACGAGGCCGATAGCCAACCTTCCTGAAATATCCAAGCTTTTTGAAAGGATAATTTACAACCATATCATCGACTTTGCAAACAGTAAAAGTCCTGTCCTGGGACCCCTACTCTTTCTTCTTTACCTCAATGATGTTGGTACCAACCTGAGGTTCTCTAAAAGAATGATCTTCGCTGATGATCTGCAGATCTACCTACACTGCCTCCCTTCAGATCTAAATGCTGCAATAGCTATGATTACCCATGACGTTAGCGTCATTGCTGATTTCGCTCGCGTTAAGGGCTTATCACTAAATGTAAGTAAGACTAAGGCTTTGATTATGGGTGGCAATGCCATTGTGCGCAGCCTCGATATCAACAACTGCCCTCCTATTTCGTCTAACAATATCGGTCTACCCTATGTCAAAGAGTCAATGAATCTAGGTATCCACCTCACGTCCAACCTTTCTTGTCGAAAGCACGTCTCTCTTATCTCCCAGAAAGTCCACTCCTCCCTTCATGAACTAAAATACCATAAAAACTCGCTCACTATCGACCTTAGAATCAAACGGATAACAACTCTTATTTTTACGCATCTGGAATACTGCTGTCTCTTCTACCAGGACCTAACTGATGAACTTAACACTAAGCTAAAAAGACTTCAAAACAGTTGCATTCGCTTCATCTATAATCTTAAACGTGACGAGCTCATCACCCCCTACCGGCACCGACTAGGGTGGTGATCTACTAAAAATCGGCGTCATTACTTTCTCGACAATACCATTTATCGTATATTATTTCTTGAATCCCCTAACTATCTCTCTAAATTGCTTCCACTCATTGACCGGTCCACTCGACGCTCCCAAAGGTCAACCGTCTCATCTACGACTGATTCTATTTTTCATACCCAATTCTCCGTACCACTACTTTTCATAAGTCCTTTCAATTATCCGTAGCCTACTTTTGGCACTCCCTACCGAAGAACGTAACTTTATCTCTAACGCTAAATGTATTCAAAAGCCGCCTATATAGCCACCTTTTTCGAATTGAGCTCGAGTCATCGTAAAATTGTCACAGTATTGAAATTGATTCCTTCAGGTTTTTGGGTTCACCTTCAGAATTAGTTACTGTAAGAGCTATTTCTCCCTTTGGAATCGTTAGAAACATTATGTGAGAACTTATACCAAGAATTTATATGAGTTGTCTTCCGAGCCAAATTAGATATAGTTGTAATTTAGTTGTAACCTAGTTGTAAGTAATAAGTAGTCTTATAGTCGTTGTACTTCCAGTGTAAACTTTGGAATATTATTAAGAATGTACTTTTTCGACCAGTTTGTCAGAATTGCCCTTTAGCGTGCACGGGCATAATAAACGCAATCAATCAATCAATCAATCTCTCTCTCTCGCTCTCGCCCTCCCTCCCTCCCTTCGTCCTTCCACTAACACCAGGGGCCACTAAGAAAAATAAAGAGGCTACTGTGACGTCACCACCACCGGACATCTCCATCCTATCCTCACCACCTCAATCCCCAAAAATAAAAATAATTATATAAATAATAAATGAAAAACTGCTGTTGAAGTGAAAGATTTTAATAATACTTAGACAACTGTTGAAGTGTGGACTTTTTGAGTTTTGGAGATAAACTGACTTTTTTGGGTCCAGAGAGAAGAAGTATGATTGAAGCGGTGGGCCTAGAAAGGCGGAGGGGATGCCAGGAGTGAGCACAGCCGAACGCGTGGGATCAAGGGTAAAGGGACTGAGAGACAAAGAAGTTGGAGACGGGGACTACTAGGAAAGGAGATTAGGTTCAGATGAGCGTTGAGGTTTTGCTGTGAGAAACAGTTGACAGCGGCTATAAAGTCTTGGATGTCGGCGTGAGTCTCGGTTTCGGAATAAGAGTCGTGGGAGACCGTGACAATATGAGGGAACCATTATTTGCGTTAAAACAAATAATTATTATTTTTAATGTAAACCATATTTCTTTATAAGATAAACAAATAACGTTTTCGAGGAGATTCTCTATTACTTGGTGTACTTTTTAAACTTAAAAAAATATTTTTAAAGTTATTTTTTGTTATCGTAAAAAGCGATTTGAAAAATATGTGAATTTTGGAAATGTATACTTTTTTTTTGGTAAAAAGTGGCGTAACTCGATAAAAAACCAATTAGCCTTTAAAGTCATAATGACATTTTTCAATCGAGAATATGTTACAACAGTATACGAGGCGTCGTAAACATTACGATATTTTTTAATCGCTCCGTTTTCGTATGAAATACAAATTTGAACCAAACAACATAAAATTTAGAATAGTACTACCGATATTTGCGTACATAGTAAAAGAACGGTATGGTAAATAAAGTGCGTACCCTCTTCGGTGAGTAACGCACATGCCGACGGTACTTCTCGATTTTTTTATGTTTTGCAGTTTCAGTTGACTTTCCGTTGAAAAAAATGGAAATTTGAAAAGTCTTGAAAATTTGAAAAGTTTGAATACCGTGTAAACCGTATATTTTAGCAACTTTTTTCATATAACAGTTAAATACAAATAGACCACCAACCGGTGTGCTAGTCTAGTGGCCAGCGGGCTTCTCTCTGAACCTGAATGTCGGGAGGTCGCGGGTTTGAATCCCAAATCCATAGTCTCGGAGGAAAATAGATGTTCTTATGAAAATGACCTACTGAATTGGAACTAGTGCTTTTGAATACGCAACGTAGATGTTAAAATAAGTATCTAATAAAAGTTTCAGCCACGGTAAATGGTTTTCTCAACTGTATTTATTCATTTTTTACTTTATGTACTGTAACTATATCTATATCAGCCGCGTTATGTTCTTATTATATCTATATATCCTGTCGCGCTCTCCGTTTTGTACGGTTGTTCGCTGACGCATTAGCCACTGTCACGTTATGTGTTTGCTATATCTATACATATATACCATGCCGTTTTACGCGAATCTTCGGTGAATCCAAAAAATCAAACAAATATAATTTTCACGTTGTAAGATTTCATTGCCTCAAGTGTGTATATTTTCATCGATTTAAAAACATTTACCCGCAAAATGTTGCTATTTCATTTGTAAGCTTTAGGAAAATCTTTCCGTCAACTTATCCATTTTTCTAAACTTATATAATATAACTCATATTTCGGACTGCTGAGAATTTTTCGTTTTCGCAGATTCTCGCCATTAGTTGTAAGTATTTTCAGATAACTATTATAAATCAATGATATTTGATGAGTTGATTTATAATTCATAAAAGCCGATAAATTCCTCAGCTAAAAATAATTTATACTTATCCTTTGGCCTGTGTATGATTACATGCTTAATCTTGTAAATATGAATAACTTTCAATAAAGTTTGATTTTAATACAGCAAATAGCGAAAACTTTTATTTGCTGTTTTATCTTTGTGAACTTTTATTGAGATAGTTATAATTTTAGACGTTAATATAATATAAAAAGTTATAATATAAGACGTTATTACAAATTGATTACTGCGCTCCACCATGACTAATGTATTATTGGCAGATCCTTTGGCAGGAGTTTGGAACTTACGTCGAATTTTTCGTGATGTTATATGTGATCAAGACTCCTGTGACCAATGGGCACAAAGTGTTGGACTTTTGCCTTCACAACGTAAATGCCCCAAAAATGGAAAATAACTTATGAAAGTGGCGCCATCTTCCTCCTAGTATATTGGGTCAAAACAGCAGTAGGCCTACGTTTTCGGTGTCAAAAACATCGAATAGATCGAACTATGGCTGAAAAAACCTGGTTTGAGTTTCATAAATTGTCTATGGAGGATATACTTTTGATGACGTACATGTTTGCAAAGAAATATACTTATGCAATCGTGATCAACGAAATCAGAGGGAATCGAGAAACGTCAATCTCCAATGACAGTGTGGCTCATGTTCACTCGTATGGTCGCGAGGTGTGTATGTTCACACTTGACGAAGTGTATACAGCTACTAGGCCGATAGGAGGACCTGGCCAAATTGGTAAAATAGACGAAATGAAATTTGGTCGATGGAAATATCAGAGAGGTCGAGTTGTTGATAAGCAATGGATCTTTGGAGCAATTCATTGTCGAACGAGTGAATTGAGATTGGAAATTTGTCCAGATAACAAGCGGGATAAAAATACTCTTATTCCAATAATAAAAAAGCATATTGCGCCAGGTATACAGATATACTTTGATTGTTGGCGGGCTTATGATGTTTTGGGCTCAGAACGTTATGAACATCTATCGGTCAATCATTCTATTAATTTCATTGATCCAGAAACAGGTGTGGTAACGCACAAAAAATGGAATCGCAATGGCGACTCCTTCGGGCGCGACTCCAACGGGGTGGTATTCGGCATGCAGATGTTGACTATCATTTGTGCGAGTATTTGTGGAGTCGAGAAGTGAAACGAAAGGGATTGGATCCTTTTGCAGAACTAATTCGTTGCATTCGTAAAGTTTATCCGGGAATTGGAACATAGACAAAAGATAGAATAAAAAAACCAAGTGCATTTGAAACAAAAACAGTATAAATCACGAATACACTAATATTATAAGCATATGAAAACAGTGAAAACAAAAAAAACGATAGAAATCGAATAAAAAAAATAAAAAAATTTTAACTTAAAAAAAAATTGAACCGTGGAACATTTGAAAAAAAGGAGCATGGATAACGAATACACTAATATTATAAAAATATGAAAACACTGAAAACTCAACAAAAAGAAACGAGAGAAATGGAAAAAAAATTAAAAACAGCGGAACTATACACCTGCCACGTCCTCGTCGTTGGTTCTGGGTTATGCTAAGAGCAGGGATCATAGATTTTTCTACACATTACGTTCTAGAATCGTTCATATTAACACAGATAAAAGGCGGTGAATCATTCAAAAACTACGTTTAATGTCCCTGGGGAGGCTCCGCCCCCTCCACCCCTTGACCCCGCCGGGGAGTTGCATTCCCGGCCCCCCGGGGATGGGGATGCAACCGCGCTCCGGTTGCAGACGCCGTTTACCTATGATACACGTTCCGCGTAATACCACCTTAAAACTGTCACTGTGTCACTCCATGCACAATATAAAAATGTTATCAAAATACCGGATAAAAAAACATTCAAATCTGTATCTAAATAAGGTTTACAAAAAGACGCATGTTTTTCAAAATAATACAATTTTTCAAAAATAATACGGAATCCGAATTTTTGGATTAACTTCCGAAAAGCCCATACCGCCGATTAATTTAGAACTTCGTATACTTATGGATTTTGACTCGCTGATCACGAATATGATAGGAGAAATACCTGCAAATTTGAATTTCAAGGTCAAAACTCCTAAAAACTGTTTTTTTTAAGTCTTTCTGTTTTATTTTAATAAATGTTGATCTTAGAGAAAAATGTTTTTTATAAAAGTTGTAGCCTATTAAAATACTGATCTTTTATGTTCTACACAGGTTTTGTCCATTATATTTCGAGAAAAATAGGAAAATGCTCCAATAAATGTATCCAGCTAAATTCCATTAGTTTCGATATTATCTACTTGCACACTCTACTGTGTGCGGGCCCAAACAAACCTAAACAAAACAAACCCAAACAAAATAAACCCAAACACCAATGTCGGCCAAAACAAACCCAAATAATCCCAAACCCAAATAAACTCGGATATGTGGAATCGTGTACTCGGATGGGTGCATGGAATCGTGAGGTGCGTAGAACACTGGGGTGGGCGGAGGAAACCTCGGGTAGGTGCGTGGAATCGTGGGGTGTGTAGAACACTGGGGTGGGCGCAGGGCACTTCGGATGGGTGGGTGGAATCGAACGGTGCCTAGAACACTGGGGTGGGCGGAGGGCACCTCGGATGGGTGCGTAGAACACTGGGGTGTCCGCAGAGCACCTCTTCCATTTTTTTAGGAATTTAAAATTTTAAATGAATATTAAAATTAAAAAATTTCAAATAAAAAAAAATAGAAAAAATAAAATACAAAAAAGAAAAAAAAAACATGCACTTTAAAGACTAAACTCTAACCTTTCCGTGGTAAAGTACGTAAGTAGATAATATCAAAACTAATAGAGTTTATAAAAATGTACTTATTGGAGCATTATCCCATTTTTCTCGAAACAAAACGGTTTCAGATAAAAACTGTACAGAATATAAAAGATCAATCTTTTTATGGGTTACAACTTTTGTAGGAAACCTTTTTCTTTAAAATCACCATTTATTTAAATAAAATAGAAAAACTAAAAAAAAAACAGTTTTTGTGAGTTTTTACCTTGAAAATCAAATTGGCGGGTATTTGTCCGATCATATTCGTGATCAGCGAGTCAAAATACACGAAGTACACGAAGTTCTAAATTAATCGGCAGTATGGACTTTTCGGAATTACACCCGAATTTTTTTTTATCCGGTATTTTATACCGGAATGTAATACCACCTTAAAACTTCCCTTAAATCGGCCCTTCGGACCGCCAGCACATAGATTTTAACATATAATAAAAACATAACGCGGCAGATATATAGTACAGATATAGTTACAGTATATAAATTGAAAAATGAATAAATACAGTTGATAAAACCATTTGCCGTGGCTGAAACTTTTATTACATACTTATTTTAACATCTACTTTGCGTACCCAAAAGCACTAGTTCCAATTCAGCAGGTCATTTTCGGAAGAACAGCCAGAAAAATGAATACAAGCGTGACGTAGCTCCAGATGTACACGGGTGCTACGCACATAGACCGGTACGTGTGTGGTCCTGTATGTATAACATGTAGCCGCTTATTTATTTCTCAACGAAACACGACGTATCTCCGAAAATGGAAAGTGAATCTGGAACCGGCTGTATTGGTAGAGGTTTTTCGTAGTTTCGTGGTGAAAACTATACAGAGGAAAAAGTCGGCTGCGGTCACTATGTGGGGATAAAAAGTGGAATATGATGGGAATGTAAGCAGCGGGAAGGCTCCATACTATGATGTTCAAAGAATATAAGATGAAGAAAAAGTACAGATAGACCGCGTCTACGTGTAAACGAGCCGCATACCGACTTACGTGCAAACATATAGGGAAAGGGACATTGGCGCATTTATATATACATATAAGCAGCACCCATACATTTTCTGATCTTCCGCGTGACCATTCAGTGACAGGACACACCAAATTTGATCAATAAAATATGGTTAATAGTTTGTGAAAACCTGCATATTGCTTTTACGGTATTAAGTTTATCTATTGTTTGCACAGTACTTAAATGCACACAACTTTTGTTTCCAATTTTTATAGAAATGCTCTTATATGTAAATTTTCAAGAAAAAAAATACGCGTTAGATTTCACTGGCAGCCAAAAGTACCTACACATGCATATATTTCTGTGTATATAGAGACATAAACAAAAAATAGAAGAGATAAAGTTCCATGCATTCGGAAATAAAACTTGTAACAAAGTTGATTGGGCCATGGGTCTATACATTGTTTTATTGTAGTCTCGTAATTCATTGTAGGGCTGGTTTTGTTTTGTTTACCCTATAATTTTTAAATATAACGATGAAGCGACGGACTACCTATTCACTCATTTACTAGATATTAAGTGATATTCATTATTGACAGTACGACATGATTTCTATATCACGTGTTGTAGTGTGACGCTGAAATTCTTTATTGGGAATCTAAGAACCGAGAACAAACACTTCACATGGACTTTATTTCCCAAGACGTAAACCGAATTGAATCAACTGGACGAATCATCGAAGAACAAGTGAGTATATTATTTTTATCGTTGCAGTAACCAGAAAATATAAATATATAAATATAAAGTTCCTCGGTACCGATACTCGTTCCGTCTTGTCGACCGTTATCGCCAAGAGATATTCTATTATATCCGTGATTCAATACCTTATCATGCGTGTTATTTTGAATTTTTCTTTCGCTTTGAAGATTGATATCGAAAGATCATAAACGACATTCCAAAAAAAAAAACAAAAAAGAAACAAAAACAAACGTTTATGACCGTTTGATATCAATCTCCTAATTGGTAGATCGGCATATTGGAATGGTGGCAATGGACTAGTCTTTATAAAGCGAAATCTTGCATCTGACAATTAGACCAACTGACAATTGGAGTTGTTCGTAAGTCGTTCACGAATTTGAACGGAAAGGTCCGATTTTAGGAGAACACGATTTAAGATGAACTTCAGTTCCTTGCTTTGTCGAAAGAAACAAAGCTAGGTTTAAAAGTACTGTTCAAGTTGCTCTCCTCTCCGGGAGACCCAGACTATGGGCAGAGTTAATACGTTCAGATTATGCTAACTAATAAAAATCATTAGCGTTTTCAGACAATTGAATTTGGTAGGTAATCGCACGACTCATAAGGTTCTATAAAATTTTGTTTTGGTTGATATGTATTGGAAATACAATACGCAGTGCCTTTATGCTTTTATCTGCAAAATATCCAAATTTTCTTCTCGTATCTATATGCTGTTGTACGTATCATTTCGTCTACTAGAATCTGATTAATGGGGTAATTGAGTACTTTCTTGGGATACTCGACATCGTTCAGCTTCGTCAGCTCTAGTACACTCCCAACCTGAATCTCTGTGAAATATGAATTTTTCTCAAATTGAAACATCCTTTCAAAGGAAGATGATTTGACGACGCGATAGAAATTAAAAGAAACGTGATGATGCAGCTGTTACCTATTCCAAAGGCTGAATACAAGTAGTGTTTCCAAAAGTTTGACCACTGGAACAAGGTTGCGGCTTCCGAAGGGGATATTATCGCCATTGGCCAGAATCAACGCTTTTTTTAGCTGCAGGGCAAGTTCGGATACTTTCCGGACAAATGGTCGTATTGATTTTGGAATTACAGGAAATCACTATTTTCAATGCCTTCTATTTTGGAGAGCCTAAAAATAGAATTTTTATGACCATTGCCTCAACAGATGTTCTGTTCGGTTTTTTAATCAGGTACGAAATTTCTGTAATTTCGATAAAGTCATGTGGTTTTCTATAGAATCAACAATTAAATACACTATAAAATCGCAGTGTAAAGTCGAGCACATTGAACTTTTATCTGGATCATTAAGAATATAGTGGTCAAAATTGTTTAAATAAAATCACGGCGCTACTGCTTAAAATAGTTTTAATATGAATAAAAACTTAGAGAATGCTCTGGTTTTTATTCTACGATCTTCATTTCTTCATTCCTTCACTTCTTGATTTCGATTGAAGATTCGAATTTTTAGCAGTACCGGTTTTAGCGAGTACATTTGTGCTACGGTAATAATTCTTGAAATGCATACACAAAACTTTTTTTTCTATAGTGTAGAGAAAATCTTACGATCGTAGGGTGCATCGTGTTTAAACTTAAATTGAAGAGATTAGCGAAAAGTGGTGAAAGGGATGTAGAGAGCGACCGTTTGCTCAGGGGGAAGTCGTAAATAAAAAGATTGAATTTGAGAGAAAACGTGTACCTCATATAGCCCATCGGGCGTCCGTATATAAAATTGACCGCCTCAAAGTGATGAGAGTAACCGCAAGGTGAGGCGTACGCCGATTCAGCAGAAGCGTCTTGACAGTTTACTGTTTGATGGCTAACTGTAACACACCATGTGAATAGTGAAAAGTACAACTGCGGACCGAGGGGTCCCCGTATTCCGCGATTAGATAGATTATGGTGGAAATGAGGCACCCAAAAGTCGACGTGTATCTGTTACGTGTATTGTGCCCCTTCCGAATTTCAACCGAATTGGCTCGACCGATAGACGATCGAACCCCTTTCCTATTAAAGAGGGAAATAAACCGAAATAATCTGAGCGCTCCATCAAGAAAGCGACGACGAGGATCTAGTTTGATTCACACTTGTGAGTTTTTACTTTTAATTGGTTTTATTTTGACACCATTTTTATCGATATTATTTAAATATTAAAGGCACAATCCGCCAGGGGGGGAGAGGGAGAGGGAGAGGGAGAGGGGGTGAGAGAGAGAGAGAGAGAGAGAGAGAGAGAGAGAGAGAGAGAGAGAGAGAGAGAGAGAGAGAGAGAGAGAGAGAGAGAGAGGAGAGGGAGAGAGGGAGAGGGAGAGGAGAGGGAGAGGGAGAGGGAGAGGGAGAGGGAGAGGGAGAGGGAGAGGGAGAGGGAGAGGGAGAGGGAGAGGGAGAGGGAGAGGGGAGAGGGAGAGGTGAGAGGGGAGAGGGAGAAGGGAGAGGGAGAGGGAAGAGGAGAGGGAGAGAGAGAGAGAGAGAGAGAGAGAGAGAGAGAGAGAGAGAATGAATGAATTGGTTTATTTAGCCGTAGCTACTTTACATTACATGTACATTTCATGTCCCTATTCCTCGCATCAATCGCTTCAACTCGCATTTACACTACTTCCTTATGTACTCGATAAGACCC
>CAWVQM010000257.1:0-20653 GCA_963932345.1 Ophion ventricosus | reverse complement strand
AAACGTTTGGGTTTGTTTGGGTTTGTTTGGGTTTAAGGATTAAGCGACAAAATTAAATTCGCCATAAAATTATATCTCTACGGAGCAAACGTTTGGGTTTGTTTGGGTTTATTTGTTTGGGTTTGTTTGTTTGGGTTTAAGGATTAAGCGACAAAATTAAATTCGCCATAAAATTATATCTCTACGGAGCAAACGTTTGGGTTTGTTTGGGTTTAAGGATTAAGCGACAAAATTAAATTCGCCATAAAATTATACCTCTACGGAGCAAACGTTTAGGTTTGTTTGGGTTTGTTTGGGTTTAAGGATTAAGCGACAAAATTAAATTCGCCATAAAATTATATCTCTACGGAGCAAACGTTTGGGTTTGTTTGGGTTTGTTTGGGTTTAAGCATTAAGCGACAAAATTAAATTCGCCATAAAATGATATCTCTACGGAGCAAACGTTTGGGTTTGTTTGGGTTTGTTTGTTTGGGTTTATTGTTTGGGTTTGTTTGTTTGGGTTTAAGGATTAAGCGACAAAATTAAATTCGCCATAAAATTATATCTCTACGGAGCAAACGTTTGGGTTTGTTTGGGTTTGTTTGGGTTTAAGGATTAAGCGACAAAATTAAATTCGCCATAAAATTATATCTCTACGGAGCAAACGTTTGGGTTTGTTTGGGTTTATTTGTTTGGGTTTGTTTGGGTTTAAGGATTAAGCGACAAAATTAAATTCGCCATAAAATTATATCTCTACGGAGCAAACGTTTGGGTTTGTTTGGGTTTAAGGATTAAGCGACAAAATTAAATTCGCCATAAAATTATATCTCTACGGAGCAAACGTTTGGGTTTGTTTGGGTTTGTTTGGGTTTAAGGATTAAGCGACAAAATTAAATTCGCCATAAAATTATATCTCTACGGAGCAAACGTTTGGGTTTGTTTGGGTTTGTTTGGGTTTAAGGATTAAGCGACAAAATTAAATTCGCCATAAAATTATATCTCTACGGAGCAAACGTTTGGGTTTGTTTGGGTTTAAGGATTAAGCGACAAAATTAAATTCGCCATAAAATTATATCTCTACGGAGCAAACGTTTGGGTTTGTTTGGGTTTGTTTGGGTTTAAGGAATTAAGCGACAAAATTAAATTCGCCATAAAATTATACCTCTACGGAGCAAACGTTTGGGTTTGTTTGGGTTTGTTTGGGTTTAAGGATTAAGCGACAAAATTAAATTCGCCATAAAATTATATCTCTACGGAGCAAACGTTTGGGTTTGTTTGGGTTTGTTTGGGTTTAAGGATTAAGCGACAAAATTAAATTCGCCATAAAATTATATCTCTACGGAGCAAACGTTTGGGTTTGTTTGGGTTTAAGGATTAAGCGACAAAATTAAATTCGCCATAAAATTATATCTCTACGGAGCAAACGTTTGGGTTTGTTTGGGTTTAAGGAATTAAGCGACAAAATTAAATTCGCCATAAAATTATACCTCTACGGAGCAAACGTTTGGGTTTGTTTGGGTTTGTTTGGGTTTAAGGATTAAGCGACAAAATTAAATTCGCCATAAAATTATATCTCTACGGAGCAAACGTTTGGGTTTGTTTGGGTTTGTTTGGGTTTAAGGATTAAGCGACAAAATTAAATTCGCCATAAAATTATATCTCTACGGAGCAAACGTTTGGGTTTGTTTGGGTTTGTTTGGGTTTAAGGATTAAGCGACAAAATTAAATTCGCCATAAAATTATATCTCTACGGAGCAAACGTTTGGGTTTGTTTGGGTTTATTTGTTTGGGTTTGTTTGTTTGGGTTTAAGGATTAAGCGACAAAATTAAATTCGCCATAAAATTATATCTCTACGGAGCAAACGTTTGGGTTTGTTTGGGTTTAAGGATTAAGCGACAAAATTAAATTCGCCATAAAATTATACCTCTACGGAGCAAACGTTTAGGTTTGTTTGGGTTTGTTTGGGTTTAAGGATTAAGCGACAAAATTAAATTCGCCATAAAATTATATCTCTACGGAGCAAACGTTTGGGTTTGTTTGGGTTTGTTTGGGTTTAAGCATTAAGCGACAAAATTAAATTCGCCATAAAATGATATCTCTACGGAGCAAACGTTTGGGTTTGTTTGGGTTTGTTTGTTTGGGTTTATTGTTTGGGTTTGTTTGTTTGGGTTTAAGGATTAAGCGACAAAATTAAATTCGCCATAAAATTATATCTCTACGGAGCAAACGTTTGGGTTTGTTTGGGTTTGTTTGGGTTTAAGGATTAAGCGACAAAATTAAATTCGCCATAAAATTATATCTCTACGGAGCAAACGTTTGGGTTTGTTTGGGTTTATTTGTTTGGGTTTGTTTGGGTTTAAGGATTAAGCGACAAAATTAAATTCGCCATAAAATTATATCTCTACGGAGCAAACGTTTGGGTTTGTTTGGGTTTAAGGATTAAGCGACAAAATTAAATTCGCCATAAAATTATATCTCTACGGAGCAAACGTTTGGGTTTGTTTGGGTTTGTTTGGGTTTAAGGATTAAGCGACAAAATTAAATTCGCCATAAAATTATATCTCTACGGAGCAAACGTTTGGGTTTGTTTGGGTTTGTTTGGGTTTAAGGATTAAGCGACAAAATTAAATTCGCCATAAAATTATATCTCTACGGAGCAAACGTTTGGGTTTGTTTGGGTTTAAGGATTAAGCGACAAAATTAAATTCGCCATAAAATTATATCTCTACGGAGCAAACGTTTGGGTTTGTTTGGGTTTGTTTGGGTTTAAGGAATTAAGCGACAAAATTAAATTCGCCATAAAATTATACCTCTACGGAGCAAACGTTTGGGTTTGTTTGGGTTTGTTTGGGTTTAAGGATTAAGCGACAAAATTAAATTCGCCATAAAATTATATCTCTACGGAGCAAACGTTTGGGTTTGTTTGGGTTTGTTTGGGTTTAAGGATTAAGCGACAAAATTAAATTCGCCATAAAATTATATCTCTACGGAGCAAACGTTTGGGTTTGTTTGGGTTTAAGGATTAAGCGACAAAATTAAATTCGCCATAAAATTATATCTCTACGGAGCAAACGTTTGGGTTTGTTTGGGTTTAAGGAATTAAGCGACAAAATTAAATTCGCCATAAAATTATACCTCTACGGAGCAAACGTTTGGGTTTGTTTGGGTTTGTTTGGGTTTAAGGATTAAGCGACAAAATTAAATTCGCCATAAAATTATATCTCTACGGAGCAAACGTTTGGGTTTGTTTGGGTTTGTTTGGGTTTAAGGATTAAGCGACAAAATTAAATTCGCCATAAAATTATATCTCTACGGAGCAAACGTTTGGGTTTGTTTGGGTTTATTTGTTTGGATTTAAGGATTAAGCGACAAAATCAAATTCGCCATAAAATTATACCTCTACGGAGCAAACGTTTGGGTTTGTTTGGGTTTGTTTGGGTTTAAGGATTAAGCGACAAAATCAAATTCGCCATAAAATTATATCTCTACGGAGCAAACGTTTGGGTTTGTTTGGGTTTGTTTGGGTCTAAGGATTAAGCGACAAAATTAAATTCGCCATAAAATTATAACTCTACGAAGCAAACGTTTGGGTTTGTTTGGGTTGGTTTGGATTTAAGGATTAAGCGACAAAATTAAATTCGCCATAAAATTATATCTCTACGGAGCAAACGTTTGGGTTTGTTTGGGTTTGTTTGGGTTTAAGGATTAAGCGACAAAATTAAATCCGCCATAAAATTATATCTCTACGGAGCAAACGTTTGGGTTTGTTTGGGTTTGTTTGGATCTAAGGATTAAGCGACAAAATTAAATTCGCCATAAAATTATATCTCTACGGAGCAAACGTTTGGGTTTGTTTGGATTTATTTGTTTGGATTTAAGGATCAAGCGACAAAATCAAATTCGCCATAAAATTATATCTCTACGGAGCAAACGTTTGGGTTTGTTTGGATTTATTTGTTTGGATTTAAGGATCAAGCGACAAAATCAAATTCGCCATAAAATTACATCACTAAGGAGCAAACGTTTGTAATAATCCTTCCCACGCAGACTTCCGCCTGTTACATATGCAACGGCTACTACGGGCCATGCTTCGAGGAGCCTGTATGCGCGACATGCCACGCGTTTCTCTTCCCCGACGACATCGGCCTGCCTCAAGTACCAATATTCAGCGAGGTAAGAAGAAGAAGGAAAAAAAAAAAAAAAAAAAAAAAAAAAGCTGACATTAGCAAAGAATTTCTAAGACAACAATTGAAGCATACGACTCGCGGGCGTTGCGCTTTTGTCAGAAAACCGACGACGAAGATTCGGGCAACGACGAGCCGACCGATCTCTACTACGCAACTGACAGACGTTTGAGCAGCCAGCGTACTTCAATTGCGCGCGACATACCTCCGGATATACCTTACGTCGCGAAGAGCGTGCCGAACGTCGCGTCAATAGTACCAACGACGCGACGCGCAGCAGCGTGTACGAGCAACAACACCGCGAGAATGTACACGTGGGGCTCGCCGTCCTCGCGTAACGAAGATTTTCCACGCGATGAACGACGTTGCACGCCGAACTTCTCGAGGATTCCCGAAGAATCGGTCGCTTCGCTTCCGGAAGAAAAAAGTCATTTTCACGATTCCGCGCATGCGCCGCGATCGTCACGCGGCAGTGAAGCGAACGTGGCGTCATCGTCCACGAGGCCTCGTCATCTTGACGAGCGAGTCGAGATGTTGACGAATCACAAGCATCACGAGCACGAGCCCATAAACGAGCCTGGCCTCGTCGAGAGACTTCCGCCGGAAGTTTTGCTCGCTGTTTTTTCCTATCTCGACAACGTTAGCTTGTGGTCGGCGGCGAATGTTTGTCGTCGTTGGTACGGCTTGCTGTTGACTCACGTGACGTCGCAACAGTGGCAACAGCACGTTAAAATTCATTGGCCGTTGTATCGGCCGATCGGCAACGTTGACAATTGGTTCAAAGTTTACGACAAAATGGCGTCCGCCGCGCCCTGTCGTGTTTGCTACAATCTAATGTGTCGCAGAGCGGAGCCATCGAGAATGGAAGAAAATTCATGGCGACGCAACAGACTCAGGAGCGAATTGAAAAGTTTGAGGATCGATCCACCCGAGGGCATCGAGGCTACGCCACTCGATCAAAAGTGTTGCCATTGGCAGGCGACTATCACCGGGCCGATCGGTAGCCCTTACGAGGGCGGATTGTTTTATCTTTATCTTCAGGTACCTTATAGGTGAGTTTGTTTGGGTTTGTTTGGGTTTGTTTGGGTTTGTTTGGGTTTGTTTGGGTTTGTTTGTTTGGGTTTGTTTGGGTTTGTTTGGGTTTGTTTGGGTTTGTTTGGGTTTGTTTGGGTTTGTTTGGGGTTGTTTGGGGTTGTTTGGGTTTGTTTGGGTTTGTTTGGGTTTGTTTGGGTTTGTTTGGGTTTCTTTGGGTTTGTTTGGGTTTGTTTGTTTGGGTTTGTTTGGGTTTGTTTGGGTTTGTTTGGGTTTGTTTGGGTTTGTTTGTTTGGGTTTGTTTGGGTTTGTTTGGGTTTCCAACGTTATGGGCTTACGTACACACGAGACGGCCAAAAGTAAGGTTGTGTTTGAGAATTCTTTTTTCTTTTTTTTTTTTCTTTTTATAAAAGTGCATTTTATTCACGAAGCGGGACGTCTCGTCTGCTTTGAAAAATCGTAACTTTCGGATGAGTGAACGTCATCGACATCGCTGAGGACGCATTTTGAAGATAAAGGATGCAGACAATCGTGACAAAAAATTCGGCAAACGCCAAGGGTTGCACATCTTCGCTCTCACACGGCCTGTCAAAGAAAGTGCGATAATTGCGCAAAAAAAAAATGAGAAACTAACGTAACTCTGAGGCAAAGTTTGTTTTTTTTTTTTTTTTCCACACTCGCGATCTCACGTGTGCGCTTTGAGGTAACGTCGAAAATTTGTAGCAAAAAGGTTCGATTAAAAAAACTACCCCTAACGGTAACATCAAAAAACCACCCCCTGGCAGTGGTGATGCGTCTGGGAAACGCACTTTTATTGATGTTCAGTTCATGTAAATTTTTGAAAACACATGACAAAATTTGTCGCAAGAATATCCGAATGGAAAACTACCCCTAACGGTAACGTAACATCGAAAACCACCCCTAGAAATGGCGATGCGCCCAAAAATGCACTTCCATCGATGTTCAGTTCATATATATCTTCGAAAACGCATGGAAAATGTGTATCAAGAATATCCGATTCAAAAAACTACCCCTAACGGTAACGAAACATCAAAAAACCACCCCCTAGCAGTGGTGATGCGTCTGGAAGTGCACTCTTATTGATGTTCAGTTCATGTAAATTTTTGAAAACACATGACAAAATTTGTAGCAAGAATATCCGAATGGAAAACTACCCCTAACGGTAACGAAACATCGAAAACCACCCCTAGAAATGGCGATACGCCCAAAAATGCACTTCCATCGATGTTCAGTTCATATATATCTTCGAAAACGCATGGAAAATGTGTATCAAGAATATCCGATTCAAAAAACTACCCCTAACGGTAACGAAACATCAAAAAACCACCCCCTAGCAGTGGTGATGCGTCTGGAAGTGCACTCTTATTGATGTTCAGTTCATGTAAATTTTTGAAAACACATGACAAAATTTGTAGCAAGAATATCCGAATGGAAAACTACCCCTAACGGTAACGTAACATCGAAAACCACCCCTAGAAATGGCGATGCGCCCAAAAATGCACTTCCATCGATGTTCAGTTCATATATATCTTCGAAAACGCATGGAAAATGTGTATCAAGAATATCCGATTCAAAAAACTACCCCTAACAGTAACGAAACATCAAAAACCACCCCTGGCAGTGGTGATGCGCCTGAAAATGCACTCTTATTGATGTTCAGTTTCCTTATGAAATTCTTCGAGGATAGACACTCAAAGTATAGTACTTTCGAATGAGCACCTTTTTGAAAAATCGATCTTTTTTACCTTCCCAGGGTGTACGTAAGCCCTTAAAAGATAACATTTTTATCTTATTTAGTAAAAAGTTCTGAGTGTTTTTTCGCTTTATTTCGACGATTAAATTAACATAGGATTATCCGATTTAGATCGAATATGCGCCGTTTTTTTGTCGGATAACTTTTGTCCATGTTGAATGCCATTTTATAATTCCGCGATTGAAGAAGTCCTCTCGTTCCTATTGGTAAAAAAAAAAACCTTGACCAGCTCATTTTCACAAGCTTCTCTTGAGGCCAGTTTTGCGCGATACAAAATTTCGAGCAACAGTCCACAGTAAATTGACCTCCGCTTCTTATTTTTTTTTCATTTTTTTTTTTTTGCTCGAAAAGCTAAAAAAAAAACGGGTTGAAGCAAAAGCCCAGACATTATGAATTTTACACCAACATTTTGTTTACATCCGACACTGTATTTTTGGGAATTTTTTCCGATTTTTCGATTACGGCCATCGAGGTGTTCAAAAAAAAAAAAAAAATTCAAAAATTCACGACGCGGTCAAATTTATTTTGAAAAATCTGAAAAAAATTGTAATTGCTTGACAGAGTGAGAGTAATGATAGGAAAAATCGGGAAGCAGATTTGAGGGGTCGAGGGTCAGACCCAGGTCGAATTGGTATGGAATGGCCCCATATATAAGATGTGCGACGTTTTTTCTTTTTTTTTTCTTTTTTTTTTTTTCAGTTACCCGATGTGTCCACCGGTCGTAAAGTTTCTCACGAAAATATTACACCCCAACGTATCGAGGCACGGCGATGTTGGCATCGACTCGATTCATCACAACTGGTCGCTCGCTCTCACCATATCAAAAGTATTGATAAGCGTGCAAAGCTTACTCACCGATCCGTACTGCCAAGTGAGTGAAATTTTTCTATTTTCTTGCCCCCCCCCCCTCCCGCCTTTTTTTTTTCCTTTCAACTTTCAACGCGCCCTTTCTCCCCGACCCTTTCGGACTCCGCCCTTTCTCCCCCATGGATTCCGAAGAATTAAAGATTCTTTTTGTGTTACGCAGGTGTGCATGGAGCCGGAGCTAGGTGAGATGTATATGAACGATAGGGAACGTTTCGAGGAGGTCGCACGTGCCTGGACGTGGAAGTACGCGATGCACGATGTCGTGACACCGACGTAGTCGCCTTCCCACCCACCCACCCACCCCCGCCGCCGCCTCCGTTTTCCCCGAAGCAGCAGCAACAACAACGAGACTGAGAGAGAGAGAGAGAGAGAGAGAGAGAGAGAGAGAGAGAGGGAGAGAGAGAGAGAGAGAGAGAGAGAGTGAGAGAGAGAGAGAGAGAGAGAGAGGAACGCGATGCTTCGTTTCAGCTTTTTCGTTCGACATTCGAAACGCGCAATCGAAGGATTCGAGCCACTTGAGCTTAATTGACGAAACCGTGGTGCGATTTGAAGAGAGAGAGAGAGAGAGAGAGAGAGAGAGAGAGAGAGAGAGAGAGAGAGAGAGAGAGAGAGTCGAAAAAAAAAACATTAAAAAGAAATGCTGTCAAAGAGATGATGAATTATGGTAGAAAAATAATTTTAAAAAAATGTTAAAGTGCAACGGGAAAATTGGGAAATAAAAAATAAAATAGCAAAAATTCGAAGAGAAAGATTTGCAAAAAAAAAAAAAAACAAATAGCAGTCCCAAAAGAAGAAGAAGAAAAATTAATTTAAAAAAAAAAAAAAAGTGTATAGAAAACAAAAATAACCAAACCCAAAGCAAAAAGTTACTTATCCGTCGAAGGCGAAAACGAAAATAACAAATCCAAAGCAAATAGCACAACAGATCCGATAAAACCCAATACGAAAATGACAAAAACCCAAAGCAAAAATCAACAAACCCAGAGCAATAATAGCGAACTCAAAAGAAAAATAACAAATCCAAAGCCAAAAATAACAAATCCAAAGCCAAAAATAACAAACCCAGAGCAATAATAGCGAACTCAAAACAAAAATAACAAATCCAAAGCCAAAAATAACAAATCCAAAGCCAAAAATAACAAACCCAGAGCAATAATAGCGAACTCAAAAGAAAAATAACAAATCCAAAGCCAAAAATAACAAATCCAAAGCAAATATAACAAACCCAAAGCAAAAATAACAAACCTAAAACAAAAATAACGAACCCAAAACAAAAGTAGCGAACTCAAAACAAAAAAAAAAAACAAATGGAAACCAAAAATAACAAACCCAAAGCAAAAATAACAAACCTAAAACAAAAATAACGAACCCAAAACAAAAACAAAAAAAACAAATGCAAACCAAAAATAACAAACCCAAAGCAAAAATAACAAACCCAAAACAAATATAACGAGCTCAAATCGAAAATAACAAACCCAAACAAAAAATAACAAACCCAAAGCAAATAGTAATAGATCCGATAAAACCCAAAGCAAAAATAACTAACCCAAAGCGAAAATAACAAACCCAAAGCAAAAATAACAAACCCAAAGCAAATAGTAATAGATCCGATAAAACCCAAAACCAAAATAACTAACCCAAAGCAAAAATAAAAAACCCAAAGCAAAAATAACAAACCCAAAGCAAAAATAACCAACCCAAAGCAAAAATAACAAACCCAAAGCAAATAGTAATAGATCCGATAAGACCCAAAACCAAAATAACTAACCCAAAGCAAAAATAACAAACCCAGAGCAAAAATAACAAACCCAAAGCAAAAATAACAAACCCAAAGCAAAAATAACAAACCCAAAGCAAATATAACAAACTCAAAACAAATATAACCAACCCAAAGCAAAAATAAAAAACCCAAAGCCAAAATAACCAACCCAAAACAAAAATAAAGCCAAAGCAAAAATAACAAACCCAAAACAAAAATAACCAACCCAAAACAAAAATAACAAACCCAAAACAAAAATAACAAACCCAAAACAAAACAAAAATAACCAACCCAAACCAACCAAAACAAAAAGTAACATATTACTTTTTGTTTTGGGTTTATACCCGTCAGAATCGAAACTGAAAAAAATCAAGTGCGAACAGAAGCGAGGATAAAAGAAAAAAAAAGGGTCAATCGGAAATTCTCTGGACGCACGATAACTTCCTACGAGGTCAAAGCGGCGCGGAGCGCCCCGATCGAGCCCAGGGCAATCGCGAACGTACGAAGTGTGTGACATACGAGGCGATGAACGACGCGGCAACGAGGGGCCGTACCGGGCGAACAAAAGGGAAAACCCGCTGCCGGAGCACAGGCAACGCAGTCGTCGAAACCAATCAGTAACGCCGTTAACAATCGACCTCCTCCCCCGCCCCCCCCCCCCCCCCCGCCGCATACCATTCGCCACGTAACCCCATTAACGCAGCTAACGGCCCAAAACGCATTCGTACGTCATTCCGTGCGTAACTCTTCATGTATTCGCGCGCACGGCGCATACATCTTTCAGAAGGTTCGAGAATGTTTTAGAATGTTATAGAATCTTTCAGAAGGTTCGAGATTGTTCTAGAATGTTATAGAATCTTTCGGAAGGTTCGAGAATGTTCGAAATCGTTATAGAATCTTTCAGAAGGTTCGAGAATGTTCTAGAATGTTATAGAATCTTTCAGAAGGTTCGAGAATGTTCTAGAATGTTATACAAATTATCAGAAGGTTCGAGAATATTCTAGAATGTTATAGAATCTTTCAGAAGGTTCGAGAATGTTCAAGAATCGTTATAGAATCTTTCAGAAGGTTTTAGAATGTTATAAAATCTTTCAGAAGGTACGAGAATGTTTTAGAATGTTATAGAATCTTTCAGAAGGTTCGAGAATGTTCTAGAATGTTATAGAATCTTTCAGAAGGTTCGAGAATGTTATAGAATCTTTCAGAAGGTTCGAAAAATGTTCTAGAATGTTATAGAATCTTTCAGAAGATTCGAGAATGTTCAAAATCGATATAAAATCTTTCAGAAGGTTCGAGAATGTTCTAAAATGTTATGAAATCTTTCAGAAGGTTCGAGAATGTTCTAGAATGTTATAGAATCTTTCGGAAGATTCGAGAATGTTCAAAATCGTTATAAAATCTTTTGGAAGGTTCGTGAATGTTCTAAAATGTTATGAAATCTTTCAGAAGGTTCGAGAATGTTCTAGAATGTTATAGAATCTTTCAGAAGGTTCGAGAATGTTCAAAATCGTTATAGAATCTTTCAGAAGGTTCGAGAATGTTCTAGAATGTTATAGAATCTTTCAGAAGATTCGAGAATGTTCAAAATCGTTATAAAAACTTTTAGAAGGTTCGAGAATGTTATAAAATCTTTCAGAACGTTCGAGAATGTTCAAAATCGTTATAGAATCTTTTAGAAGGTTCGAGAATGTTCTAAAATGTTATGAAATCTTTCAGAAGGTTCGAGAATGTTCAAAATCGTTATAGAATCTTTCAGAAGGTTCGAGAATGTTCTAGAATGTTATAGAATCTTTCAGAATGTTCGAGAATGTTCTAGAATGTTATAGAATCTTTCAGAAGGTTCGAAAAATGTTCTAGAATGTTATAGAATCTTTCAGAAGGTTTGAGAATGTTCAAAATCGTTATAAAATCTTTTAGAAGGTTCGAGAATGTTATAAAATCTTTCAGAACGTTCGAGAATGTTCAAAATCGTTATAAAATCTTTTAGAAGGTTCGAGAATCTTCTAGAATGTTATAAAATCTTTCAGAAGGTTCGAGAATGTTCTAGAATGTTATAGAATCTTTCAGAAGGTTCGAAAAATGTTCTAGAATAGTTCTCAAAAGCCGTTTTTCCGTCGATAAAAAAAAAAAAAATACGCGTCCAATAGTTTTCAATGCTTTATCACATATATGAGTTTATTGTAAAAATAAACGAATATTTTCACTTTTGGTAGAATATTAGGGAGAGAGGCAGAGCGAGAGAGAGAGAGCGAGAGATAGAGAGAGAGAGAGAGAGGGAGGGAGGGAGAGAGGGAGAAAAGGTTTCTCGGGCAGTTAGGGTTGGTGAGATATAAGAACGATAACAGACGGAAAGACGAGAAAGAGGAAGGCGGGTGCGAGGGGGCGAGTATATGCTACTCGTAGGCGTTTTTACGGAACGGTAGGATGTAGGATGTATTTTGCTACTCCATTCGCTTGATGCCCGCGTCCCGAGAGTTGACGACTGTGCAGACGACGTTTAGAGGTCTGCATGGGGGGGGGGAGGGGGGGGGGGGCCTCGAACGTCATTTGCCGTAATCTTCCGGTTTCTCGGTGGTCGTGGTAGTAGCGCGGCCAACTTTTCAAATTGTACAGTCATGATTGCGGCAAGTCCAAGCGAGATAGAGAGAGCGAGCGAGAGAGAGAGAGAGAGAGAGAGAGAGAGAGAGAGAGAGAGAGAGAGAGAGAGAGAGAGAGAGAGTGAGGAAGAGAGGATAGTGCGAGTAATTCCATTTGCGGAGCTTAGTCAGCATCATTGCCGTGATTAAAGCCAACGAAATTGCTTGAGCAATGATCCGGTAACGGTCGTAGATGAAGAACGACCGCCCAGACGGAAGTCCAATCCCATTTCGTGTAGGATCAAAGAAGAGATATTAGGTGTGTCCATTCGTTTCAAGGGATATTTTCTTTGTTTTTTGTTTGGGTTTGTTTGGGTTTGTTTGGGTTTGGATCAAAGTGTATGGAGTCATGTAGGATCAAAGTGTAGGATCAAAGAAGAGATATTAGCTGTGTCCATTCGTTTCAAGGGATATTTTCTTTGTTCTTTGTTTGGGTTTGTTTGGGTTTGTTTGGGTTTGGATCAAAGTGTATGGAGTCATGTAGGATCAAAGTGTAGGATCGAAGAAGAGATATTAGGTGTGTCCATTCGTTTCAAGGGATATTTTCTTTGTTTTTTGTTTGGGTTTGTTTGGGTTTGGATCAAAGTGTATGGAGTCATGTAGGATCAAAGTGTAGGATCAAAGAAGAGATATTAGGTGTGTCCATTCGTTTCAAGGGATATTTTCTGTTTTTTGTTTGGGTTTGTTTGGGTTTGGAACAAAGTGTATGGAGTCATGTAAGATCAAAGTGTAAGATCAAAGAAGAGATATTAGGTGTGTCCATACGTTTCAAGGGATATTTTCTTTGTTCTTTGTTTGGGTTTGTTTGGGTTAGGATCAAAGTGTCTGGAGTCATGTAGGATCAAAGTGTAGGATCAAAGAAGAGATATTAGGTGTGTCCATTCGTTTCAAGGGATATTTTCTTTGTTTTTTGTTTGGGTTTGTTTGGGTTTGGATCAAAGTGTATGGAGTCATGTAGGATCAAAGTGTAGGATCAAAGAAGAGATATTAGGTGTGTCCATTCGTTTCAAGGGATATTTTCTGTTTTTTGTTTGGGTTTGTTTGGGTTTGGAACAAAGTGTATGGAGTCATGTAAGATCAAAGTGTAAGATCAAAGAAGAGATATTAGGTGTGTCCATACGTTTCAAGGGATATTTTCTTTGTTCTTTGTTTGGGTTTGTTTGGGTTAGGATCAAAGTGTCTGGAGTCATGTAGGATCAAAGTGTAGGATCAAAGAAGAGATATTAGGTGTGTCCATTCGTTTCAAGGGATATTTTCTTTGTTTTTTGTTTGGGTTTGTTTGGGTTTGGATCAAAGTGTATGGAGTCATGTAGGATCAAAGAAGAGATATTAGCTGTGTCCATTCGTTTCAAGGGATATTTTCTTTGTTTTTTGTTTGGGTTTGTTTGGGTTTGTTTGGGTTTGGAACAAAGTGTATGGAGTCATGTAGGATCAAAGTGTAGGATCAAAGAAGAGATATTAGGTGTGTCCATACGTTTCAAGGGATATTTTCTTTGTTTTTTGTTTGGGTTTGTTTGGGTTTGGATCAAAGTGTATGGAGTCATGTAGGATCAAAGTGTAGGATCAAAGAAGAGATATTAGGTGTGTCCATTCGTTTCAAGGGATATTTTCTTTGTTTTTTTTTTTGTTTTTTTTTCACGAAATCTGAAAAAAAACGGCCAACTTCACAAATAACACAAAAAAAAAAAAATCAATGCTATCCGCGTGGGGGAAAATTCCGCCACTAGGGAATCCACAACTACACACCTTAAAATGCCTTTACATTGGTCTCGCGTACTCAGACCATAGTTTTAGTCAACCTACTTAACCTACCGTTCCCTAATACGGGCTCGGTCCTGTTCTTCAACGGAAAGTCCTACTACGTAGTCGACAAATAATTCCTTCAACGTCCCGAAATTGTCTATTCCGAGATCTTTACTCCAGTTTATGGATCATGCCATTGCGCGCTCCGAACTATCTGCGATGTGCGGAGTCCGCGTCCACGAACTTTACTCACCCGATGATGAAACCTGGCCGGAGCCTCAGTACCAGCTGTTTTTCTTTTCTTTTTTTTTTTTTTTTTTTTTCCGGTATTGCGGATAGACCCTTAAGACTTGAGAGTAGGGCACTGAAAACATCGGAGCGAGTAGGAAGGTTTCGATGGTTGAAGGCATAGGGCGAAGTGAGCGAGGTAGTAAAGAGTGGAAGGAAGTTCTGGTGTTGCGGCCACACACGTAGCGCCGAAGAGCGACGAAGAGTATCCGGTGAGTGCGATCGAGTCCAAGAGAGAGAGGGGGGGAGAGAGAGAGAGAGAGAGAGAGAGAGAGAGAGAGAGAGAGAGAGACCAATACCGATGTTGAGCAGATGTGAGAGACGGAGATGCTGAAGAAGAAGAAGCAGAAGAAGAGAAGGAAGAAGGAAGGGAGGACCCGCAGGCTCTGCGCCCTGGACCACCCACCACGGCTTCGAGCTCTCGCTCTAGCCAAACTCTCTCTCTCTCTCTCTCTCTCTCTCTCTCTTGCTACGCGCGCAGTTCACCTTCCTCTTTGGACAGCAAGCCATAAAGAAAGAGGGAAGAGAAGAGAAGAAATCAAGAAGAGCAGAGCACAAAAGCCAGCTGAAAGTCGTCACATCACTGCGGGCACTTTGCGCGAACTCTACGGACGTGTTTCTCTAGCTACGCTTTTCTCCTCGCGCTAATTACAGTTTTCAACTTCGGGCGCGCCTCACGCGCACTGCTATTCGAAGACACAGTTCGGTAAACGCCCGCGGTGGATAACTCGGCCAACCGTCGGCGACGCATTCAAAGCCTGGGTACTTGGGTAGACCGCTTTCGTCGTCTTCGTGTTTACGAGGAAGGTGGAACGGAGACCGCGAAGACAAGCGATCGTACGAATACATCGAACGACTAAAGGCAATGTAGAGTAAAGGTTGGAGAATTGTGCGGCGAAATTGGCAGGCTATACCTTCAATACGGACCATCTTCCAATGGATCATCTTCCAATGGATCATCTTCCAATGGATCATCTGCCAATGGACCATCTTCCAATGGATCATCTTCCAATGGTCCTTCTTCTAATGGGTCATCATACAATGGACGATCTTACAAGCATTCTAAGTTTACCGGACTCGTGTAGCTGACTATGTAAACAGCAAATGGACCAATGGACTATTTTCCAATGGGCCATCTTCCAATGCACCATCTTCCAATGGACCATCTTCCAATGGACCATCTTCCAATGGACCATCTTCCAATAGATCTTCTTCCAATGGACCATTTTCCAATGGACCACCTTCCAATGGACCATCTTCCAATAGATCTTCCAATGGACCATTTTCAAATGGACCATCTTACGACCATTCTAAGTTTAACGAACTCTGTAACGAACTGTAGCTGACTCTGTAAATGGCAAATGTCTTCAATTTTCCAATGGATCATTTTCCCATGGACCATCTTCCAATGGACCATCTTCTATTGGACCATCTTCCAATGGACCATCTTCAAATGGACCATCTTCCAATCGACCTTCCAATGGACCATCTTCCAACCGTCGCGACGGTTGGAATAGTCCAATGGACTATCTTCCAATGGACCTTCCAATAGAACTTCTTCCAATGGACCATCTTCCAATGGACCATCTTCCAATGGACCATCTTCCAATGGATCATCTTCCAATGGACCATCTTCCAATGGACCATCTTCCAATGGATCATCTTCCAATGGACCATCTCCCAATAGACCTTCTTCCAATGGACCATTATCCAATGGACCATCTACCAATAGACCTTCCAATGGACCATCTTCCAACGGACACCATCTCCCAATGGACCATCTTTCCAACCATTCTAAGTTTTACGAACTTGGCAAAGGGTGCGGTACTCTTCATCATCGATGTCGATTCTCGTGGGCATTTTTTTTAAAACGTCTGACCTTACGGTTGCGCGGGAGTGGGGCAACGGGGGTGGTGTAGAGTGGACGAATGAGAAAGTAAAAAAAAAAAAGAAAAGAAGAAGAAAAAGAAATCCGAGCGAGTTCCACGAACCCACTAGACTCCTCTCGTCACGGTAAATCACGTCCCGGTTGGTAAGATCCGTGGCAAGGTCACAGATCGCGTTCACCAGGCTAAACCGGAACGCCGCGAGTTCCGGCAGGCACAATATACGTGTGCGTAAACACAATATAGCACGGTACGCATATATATGTATGGAAAGAGTCTGCGAAGAGTACGAGAGAGAGAGAGAGAGAGAGAGAGAGAGAGAGGAAGAGGGAAAGAATGAGAAAGAGGCCAACGTGTGTGGCCGGGCCACAAGAGCACTGTAGATCCGTATAGTTGGCCTACAATAACAGCTGATGCTCAATAGAAAGACCATCATATTTTTTTTTCGTCTTCCTCAGTCACTCATCTGATACTACCCGCAGTCTCTCACTCTCTCTCTCTCTCTCTCTCTGTGTGCGATATATCTTCGATATAAAATGGTTTGAGCATGCGACGCCACACTGGGGCTAAACTTAACTGGTTGCGATTGGACTCAAGAAGAAAATACTTCATGATTTGCCTGATTGCTGAGGTCCTACGTACATGACGACCAGCATATCTCAGATCGCTTCTCAAAAGAAATGAAAAAAAAGAGAGTGCATCGTTTTAAGGCGGGGAAATCACAGTAAAATTTCCAATTTTTCGAAAAAAAAAAAAAAAATTCGCTTAAAAGGTGCTTTAGGGTCTTAAAAATAATATACCAAATGATGGAATACGGTGTGTATTCTCTGTGTGTTGGTGGCACCAGAGGAGCGTGGTCCATTGTGAGCTCTTTGATGTTCTGTGTGTTGGTGGCACCAGAGGAGCGTGGTCCATTGTGAGCTGTTTGATGTTCTGTGTGTTGGTGGCACCAGAGGAGCGTGGTCCATTGTGAGCTGTTTGATGCTCTGTGTGTTGGTGGGACCAGAGGAGCGTGGTCCATTGTGAGCTGTTTGAAGCTCTGTGTGTTGGTGGGATCAGAGGAGCGTGGTCCATTGTGAGCTCTTTGATGCTCTGTGTGTTGGTGGGACCAGAGGAGCGTGGTCCATTGCGAGCTGTTTGATGCTCTGTGTGTTGGTGGGACCAGAGGAGCGTGGTCCATTGTGAGCTCTTTGATGCTCTGTGTGTTGGTGGGACCAGAGGAGCGTGGTCCATTGTGAGCTGTTTGATGCTATGTGTGTTGGTGGGACCAGAGGAGCGTGGTTCATTGTGAGCTCTTTGATGCTCTGTGTGTTGGTGGGACCAGAGGAGCGTGGTCCATTGTGAGCTCTTTGATGCTCTGTGTGTTGGTGGGACCAGAGGAGCGTGGTCCATTGTGAGCTCTTTGATGCTCTGTGTGTTGGTGGGACCAGAGGAGCGTGGTCCATTGTGAGCTCTTTGATACTCTGTGTGTTGGTGGGACCAGAGGAGCGTGGTCCATTGTGAGCTCTTTGATGCTCTGTGTGTTGGTGGGACCAGAGGAGCGTGGTCCATTGTGAGCTCTTTGATGCTCTGTGTGTTGGTGGGACCAGAGGAGCGTGGTCCATTGTGAGCTCTTTGATGCTCTGTGTGTTGGTGGGACCAGAGGAGCGTGGTCCATTGTGAGCTGTTTGATGCTCTGTGTGTTGGTGGGACCAGAGGAGCGTGGTCCATTGTGAGCTCTTTGATGCTCTGTGTGTTGGTGGGACCAGAGGAGCGTGGTTCATTGTGAGCTCTTTGATGCTCTGTGTGTTGGTGGGACCAGAGGAGCGTGGTCCATTGTGAGCTCTTTGATGCTCTGTGTGTTGGTGGGACCAGAGGAGCGTGGTCCATTGTGAGCTGCTTGATGCTCTGTGTGTTGGTGGGACCAGAGGAGCGTGGTCCATTGTGAGCTCTTTGATGCTCTGTGTGTTGGTGGGACCAGAGGAGCGTGGTCCATTGTGAGCTGTTTGATGCTATGTGTGTTGGTGGGACCAGAGGAGCGTGGTCCATTGTGAGCTGTTTGATGCTCTGTGTGTTGGTGGGACCAGAGGAGCGTGGTCCATTGTGAGCTGTTTGATGCCTTGTGTGTTGGTGGGACCAGAGGAGCGTGGTCCATTGTGAGCTCTTTGATGCTCTGTGTGTTGGTGGGACCAGAGGAGCGTGGTCCATTGTGAGCTGTTTGATGCTATGTGTGTTGGTGGGACCAGAGGAGCGTGGTCCATTGTGAGCTGTTTGATGCTCTGTGTGTTGGTGGGACCAGAGGAGCGTGGTCCATTATGAGCTGTTTGAAACCTGGGGCAGAACGGTTGATACTTAAACACCTTACCAACGACGATTGACCGATTTGAAGCGTGACGCTGCTTGAAAAGAAAAAAAAAAAGGCCAGAATCCCGAAAGAGCCAACGCAAAGTCATTTTTCTTCATGACAATGGCTCCATCGCGTACGGCGAAAACGTCTTCGCGACACGTTGGAAGACACTCAGCTGGCAAGTTCCAACCCATGCGGCTTACTCACCGGACTTGTCGATCCTTCCACCACTTGTTCGCGTCGATGGGTGACACACTTGCCGAGCAGCGCCTTTGGTCCGTACGAAGATGTGAAAAAAATGGCTCGATCAATTCGCAGCAAAGGGGGAAGATTTTTTACTGGCGTGGCATTCACAAATTGCCCGAATGATGGGAAAAATGTATAACAAGCGATGGAGCATGAATAAAGCACTCTTTATCATTCTTCCGAATTTAACTTGGTTTTTTTTTTTTTAGAAAAATCCGCATTTCATACTTTTACACCTGGTATATACAATAATAATAATAATAATAATAATAATAATAATAATAATAATAAATAATATAAATTCATTTATTTACACGCGAAAGCGTTCAATCTCACTTGAACGTCTCACAACGACACATATATTATAAATTAATAATAAAAATAATTATAGCAATAAAATATTAATATTAATTGGTCTCTATAAATCTATGATACACTTAATGTACAGTGCTGAATTTGTTTGGGTTTGTTTTCTTACGAATAACGAGGAATTTTTTCTTCTTCTTCTTCTTCTTCTTCCCTTACGCGATATGTTCGGATTGTTTTTTTTTTTTTCTTTTCTTTTTTTTTCCAAATTCGCAGCAGGTCCCGTGTATGTAACGTACTAAATTGTAGGAATGGGCCGTTTTCGTGTGCATCAACTGCCACACACCTCGACGCTACGACGTGCGCAATTTTTCTTTGCTTTTGTCCATTTTCTTTTTTTTTTTCCCCTTCCCTCGCCCTTCACCCCCGTACAGATCCACTTCCGGTTACGGGCTTTCGTTATGGTTTTCCCCTCCCCTCCCCCTCCCCCCCCCCCCCCCCTGCCCCATGTTTTTCATTCCATTGCGAAGAGCTCGTCAAATTTTCGCACCGGATGGACTTTTGGGATACTTGTTTTGAGCTTTTTTTTCTTCTGCTTCTTCTCGTTTCTTCGTTAAGCTCTTTCCTTGCGATTCTTCTCTTTGGTCGTGGTTCACACGCGGAATACTGTTTTGCCGATCCAGTCAGCGCCGAGAGAGAGAGAGAGAGAGAGAGAACGAGAGACAGAGAAATGCCTCTCATCAGTCTGTGAAAAGATTAAAAAAATAAATAAATAAAAAATGCGACAATCAAGTGTAAGCGAAATTTTACGATCTACAAATTTGGTTATTAGCATTTTTGGTGGTTCATAAATCGTTAACTATATTTTTAACAATAATTAGCAATAAACAGGTTGAAAAAAGTTTGACGCGCTATAAAGAAAAATCTATGGACTATAGAGAAAAAAGCTTCGAATAAAAGTTGTAGAGAATTTTATTATCTATGGAAATGAATCTCACTATTTTTGTCGTGCGATGCGCGGTTAACGAGATATTTGATAAAACGTGTTCTCCAAGATGGCGGCTGAAGCTCAAGCCCTCCCACCCGCCCCCCCCCCCCCCGTCGCGCCAACTTAAATCAACATTCAGGAGACACTACCCAAACATTTTCCAACAAGCATATCAATTCTGTCGAAGATTGCATTGTTAACCTACTCATTTGGCTCTGGCTCCTGGACTATTGGGAGGAAAAAAAAAAAAAGGTGAACGGAAACGGTTCCGCTCGTTTCGCTCATGACGAAAAGCAGGATGAAGAGCTAATCCAAAATGAAATGTTGCCCCTCAACTCGTCACAATCCTAAGAAATAGGGGTTGAAAACTTAAAAATCGCTGCATCTCGATAATTAATAGCCCGATGGAAAAATGTTTCGAACAAAAGTTGTTTGGAATAATAAAATACGTATAAAGTTATCTGACGTCCAATCCTCTATCTTTGAAAATATCGGCGCAAAAACGATTAGAAAGTTCGGGCTTGATGCGAAAACAGTAAATCTTTAGAAAATGGTAAAAAATATTTATATATTCAAAAAAAAAAAGTTCAAAGTAACCCCAATGAAATTTTGCCCCTCAACTCGGCTCAACTCGGCCC
>CAWVQM010000256.1:0-13835 GCA_963932345.1 Ophion ventricosus | reverse complement strand
TTGAAAGGCATAAAATAATAAAATGCACAGTAAAATTTCGCTGATATTATATATTTTTTAAATTTAAGTTTTGCGTATTCTGCTACACATCAAAATTTACTAGAAAATCTGGTAAAATGTTCTATCTGAAGAAAAAATTTTATTTTATTTTCGTGAAAATCTGTGTTTTACTCAGTAATAATAAGCGAAGTTTCATAGTTGTCATCTGGTTAGCGTTACTGCACGGTAATTTTTAACATTTAATTCTCTCCGTGTATCTGCGAAACAATAAGGATAACAGGAATTTCGTCCACAGACTTTGTTTTCCCAGATAAATTTCCTATCGACCAAAGTAGGTTTCATTTTTATACGGCAGACTGTTAAAGAATTACAGGGCGATAATTCCAAACTTGCTCAACACGCCCCTCCCTACCATACAAAGTGTATTATCAAAATTGATTTTTCCAGAAATCAAAGTTTACAAAGTGCGTACTCTTTGCTGGCTTTATCCTACGAAGAAACGAAAAATCTTAGTTGCGGAGCCACGCGGACGTTTATACAGGCAGGTCAATCGAGCGAGGAACAGTTCGCACGTACCTACGCGAGCTGATGAAGAACTTCGCTTTTTCCGCTTTAACATTTTATTCTTTTGATCGTATTAAAAGACCGGGGTAACGACGTTTTCGAGGATACGTGACGGATACGTGACGTTTTTGAGGATGCACGACGGTACTCGCATTGGCGTAACCAGCACCGCTTTTATTGCGGGGGGGGTGGTGGTCAGGGGCTTCCTCTCTATGCCAATGGGTACTCGTTTTGCACGTACGGAAAGAAAGTCACTATATATATATATATATATATATATATATATATATATATATATATATATATGTGTTTAAACGTCATACACCTGCAACGGTAGGTACTCGCACGTGATGGCGTCTTCGTACTACATAGGATCTTATACTGCGGAGAGATCGAGGCGTTTTACAGGGTAGCGAGAAATTAGCTGGACAGTTACTTCAACCATTTAATGATATCAGCCACAATGCCGTGTAATGGCTTTACCAAGTCTCGGTAACGTTATCAAGATATTATCTACCATCCAACAACGAGTACTTATTATCTCCAACGCTTCTATTTTTTACGTCTCGAGGTTACTAGGTATTCTTATATATACGTATATGTATGTTTATGTGTGTCTATCTGAGACGAGATCATTACGGTATACAGGCTGTTTCACCAGAAAACAGATACTCGAAGACGAGACGTTGCAAAGGTGTCTACGCGTTGATAAATAAAAATCATACGAACAATGCCGATATATACACGGACAGAATTAAAAAGTAATTTTTGTCGTGAATTTCACGGTAAAAATTACCGTGATATATTTCAATGTGGTGACAAGTGACAAAATCATAATAATTCGTATGCGACAAGTTTTTTTTCCAACTCACGTTATAGAAAATTTCAAATACGTAGCTAAAATTTTACTATACAAGAAGGGTAGCACGCACGATAATTTTTACCGAGGGCACAATACATTTTCCTATAACACTCATTAAATTTTATAATGAATCTTAAAATAACTGTTATAAAGACGATACTTTTTTATAGACATTTTTTAAAGGCATAAAATAATAAAATGCACAGTAAAATTTCGCTGATATTATATATTTTTTAAATTTAAGTTTTGCGTATTTTGTTACACATGAAAATTTACTAGAAAATCTGGTAAAATTTTCTATCTGAAGAAGAAATTTTATTTTATTTTCGTGAAAATCTGTGTTTTACTCAGTAATAATAAGCGAAGTTTCAGGGTTGTCATTTGGTTACCGTTACTGCACGGTAATTTTTAACATTTAATTCTCTCCGTGTATATATTTTTTTCATTTTGAAGCATACTTTCATGAAAAAATATGAAAAAAAATATCATTTATACTGGACCACGTATTTTTTGCTTCGAAAGTGAAAACTATTTATATTTATTTTATATTTATTATAAACATAAACTAAACACGTATATATATATATACATTCGTACTTAGATATTTAGATACATATTTCGTACATCGTAATAACAATGTTATACGGTTGACGGGGAACATTTTGAAATCGTTATTCAAGAAAAACTATTATTTGCTTCTGGAAAATGTGACTATCATTGCCCGAATCGCGGCAAATTTACGTTTTATTTAGCTTTTCGTATCTCAAGTTCATCCCAAGGTCACGATGAATCACTGGCTTTGAAAAATAAAGGTGACAGAGGGCTTTGAAAAAATCGTAATTTAGGTTTGGAAAAAGTAGAGTTGATCGGGATAATTAGGGCCTCCGAATAAAGAAGATGTCAATCAGATTCGTCGAATATTTTTACGGAGATTTTTTTTAAGGGGATCCCCGAATCAAAATTTATATCTTCCTCTGAACACTCGCAAGACCCATTTCTTTTGTAATGCAGAAGCCACCAGCCTCCTTCGAACCTACCAAAGCCCATTTGTCGAGTTCAGTGCCATGAAGAGGCTTCCATTTGGTTCAGTGTAGCCTCTGTTAGTCCTTCCAAACCTTCTTTCGACTTCGAGTTTCAGGGAAAAGTGCAGAACACAGGCCTCCTTAAGGGCTTACATACACCTGGGTAGGTAAAAACGATCGATTTTTCAAAAAGGTGCTCATTCGAAAGTACTATCCTTTGAGTGTCTACCCTGAAAATTTCATAAGAAAATTCGCAGTAATGACGAAGTTATAGCGTTTTGTAACTGACCGATCGAGCAACGACTAACGGTTTGGGCGCAGGTAGACGCGGCCTTTGTCATGTGTTTGACTATGAGTTTGACTATGAATGAGGTTGACACAGTAAAAAAAAATATCTAACGGAAGCGTCAACATCTAAGGAAGATCCGTCATATGACCCAGGAATCGAGGATTTCATATAAGTTTAAAATAAACCAGTTATTTCAGTGTTAAGTGTACTCAAAACTTTAAACGCGTTTTACTCGAAACAGTGTTTTGAAAATCGGTACCAGAAATATCTCCGCAAATACTGGACCGATCGAGTTCAAGTTTTGCACAGTTATGCTTCACACAATAATCTAGTACTTATCGAGCCGTTTTTTTCGATACCTGGCATAGTTTTTTTTTTCATCATAAGTACTGAACAATTTTGAGGCGAAAAATCGCCTGTTTTATTCCAGTGACTGCCATGACACGAAAACATTAAATTTTTAAATTCCGGCTCGATAAGTACTAGCTTTATCTATCTACTTGAAGAAACAAATTTTTTTTTTAGGTAAAAATTGCAGAGGCACGTCTGGTACCGCAAACGCTGTCAACAAAAACACGTCCCAGGAAAACGACTGTACCTTTTTTACCGTTTGAAATTATTTAACCAAATTTTCACACAATGTAGATAAAATGTCATACTTTAAAATGTATATCATGGTTGTTTAATAAAATTCAGTTTTATACACACAAAAATTCTTAAACATAACCTTACTTTTAGCCGTCTCATGTGTATGTAAGCCCTCAACCTGCTTTCGATCTCAAGTCCGTTACCTCGAGCCCACCTAATCTGCTTTGAGCCCAAATTCGATATCTCCTCCATCAACACTCCATTGTGGCATGATCGGTAATCCGTTCGATGACGAAATAAATATGTTTTCGCTGAATGGAGGGTTTGGAGGGTCTACAATGCGCCTACAGTAGGCTGAATAAAGGATCCAGTGGGTCTACAGTGCGCCTACAGTTGGCCGAAAGGGGGGGGGGCGTAGGTTCTGCGGATGCGCTCGAAGCAGGCCCACCTGGGATTTCGCAGGTTCAGTTGCGCTCTGCATTGGCCTCCTTTTGCGTGACAATGTCCAGTTTCTGCCATTCGGGAGGTTCATCGGAGGCCCTAACGTATTGGTATTCCAATTGAGATCTCTGCTCGGGGAAGGAGGTCTTTATTTTGCGGGTTGAACGCGGCTCGAAAATTTTGACTCGAGGAAGGTTTCGTAATCACGTTTAAATTGGGACAACCTGTATACGCGCGCGTTCTATGGAGAACATAATCAGGTTTTAGTACAAAGTGAAATTTTACGGGACGCGTGTACGTATCTTGTTTCGGCCTTTTGTGGATTTTACACCAAAGTCATTTGGCGGGCAAAACACGACACGTTGCGGATGAAAGTTTGAGCGAGGGAACACTTTGCGTCTCGCGAAATGAGCTTGGATTAAGATCACTCAAATAATAAAAGAGTTTCGAAAAAAGGCGCGTGCTCGTTTCTTCGAAGGTCCTCGGGCAAGATTGCGCGAAAAAATTTCACGAGTTTCGAGCGATGCTCGAGGTACTATTACAATTGCAAATTTTTTTTTTTTATTTATTTAATACGTTCAGATCGTCTTATTATTATCAATAATTACCCAAAAACTCAATATATATTGAGTTTTTCATTGATTGTTATTTATTCATCGTTAAACAAGGCGATACTTCTCATTACTTTAATTCATTTTTCGACAATTACTCAAGCGATTTATTAGAAACTTAGCATAATCAATCGCTTGGTTCTTAATCTTGATGATATAATATTTTGAGAATTTACGGCGATTTAGTTCTATTCGTTTTGCAACCATTAACGTCTGCAGAAGCTGTTTTCCCATAAGCAACCGTGTTAAGGGGCCAGTCCACTTCGGAGCCACGAAAAAAAGGCTATTTTCGCGATTTTTTTTTGAGGATTTTATAAAAGATATGAATATAAAAGTTGTTGGGCTTGATAAATAAAGTCTTGGAATACATAAAAAAAAATTGTAATTCATTTTTATTCATATTTAAGTACAAAAACTATAGTTTAACGTAACGCCTCAAAAATAGGTGGGCTTGGTAGCTCCATCACAACTCGGCAACGGCTTGTCTGAAACAAAAAAATCAAAGTCCATTGGATTCAGTATGACACCAGCTACAAAATGACCCTCGGATATAAAGTTTTATCAAAAAATAAAAAAATTGCAGATGAAAAACGAAAAAAGTAAAAAAAACGCGTTTTTTTCGCAGTTTTTCGCAAAAAAAAGAGTAAAAATCAAAATTTTAAAACCATCGAGGGTCATCTTGTTGCGAATCATGTTTACAATATGTGGTTCAAATTTCAAGAGAATCGGTTTATTAGTTTTAGAGATACGATGGAGCTAAATTTTTAAAACGTTGTTTCGAAAAAAACGCGTTTGAAGTTTATACTATGAGAAACTCTTACCTAAACTCAATCGGCAATTCCTGCACCGTACAAAATTCCTTCTGATTGCTCATCATCGTCGATTTCTTCAAGTCTTGCTTGCTTTCGATTTTTTGAAATTTTCAAAGTGGACTGGCCCCTTAAATTCATATGTTTATAACTAATAAATTGTTGAGTGAAATATTCTAAAATAATTCTTGTATTATTATTATATAAAGAACTATCATTCCTCAAATTTTCAAGAATTTCGGCGATTTTTTAATATCCATCCAGTAATACCTTGAGTTTCGATTTGCAGAATCCATTCTCGGACATCCGATTCAGGATCGATCCCGAAATCGTTTTTTTTTTTAGGAATTTCGAACATCCCTAAGCCTAACTTCAATAATTAATTGATCAACAACACTCGAAAAGTACTTGCCTTTTCGCTTGTTTGGGTTTGTACGAATGCATTGGCTGAAAGAAAAAATGACTTGTGCCAAGTGAAATCGTCATTGGGTGCCAACGAATTATTTATTGAAAGAATGGAAAATAATGTTACCGTAAAAAATTAATTGTTTCATCGACCTGACGTGTACTCTCGTGTCTCGTGTCTCGGTGGCCAAACTTTCGTTGGCCACCTGCGAATCAATAATTTCCTCGATCCAAGAGACTTTTTTTTTTTTTCTCGGCGCGATAATTTTATACGAACGACGCGAAAAAATTGCCGGAAACGAGTTGCCCGAACATTAGAATTCATCGCGAAGTCCTTTATGGATGATAGCGTGCAGGTTGTACGAGTAGCCAAGCACGTGTATTGTACGGAGGGCGTGCTGCAAAGAAGCTTAATCGTTGTGTCGGCGGATCAACGGCGAAATTCGACGTGCGATGAGGGCATCGAAGATTCTTTTTAAGGGAACGACGAGAAGCGTGATCCTGGATATCTCATCCATAATAATAACCCTCTCTCTCTCTCTCTCTCTCTCTCTCTCTCGCGTTCCTGGATATTGTGCTGGAGAACCGCGAAGTCGTGTATTTACCGAGAAAGATGACGATTTAGCACGCCACACGTGGCGGGCCGCCGGGGCGGTGGGGCACGGCGCGGAGAGGCTTGTGGGACTCTCGCGAGTCCAGACGATTGTAGAATCCTTGAGCACTTTGGCGCGAATGGTCGATGACTTCGCATCGTGGGAAGTATAAATCACGTGGCAGGAGAAGAAGAAAAAAAATAAATAAATAAATAAAAAATAAAGAGCGTACGCAGATTCGAGACGAGACTTCTGGTTATGCGCATATATGTTGACAATTTTATCGCGAGTGACAATGACAGCAAACGTTGGAAGGCGGATCGTTGAATATTCCGAGGCAATGGGACATGGAGAAAATGAGGTGTGCGACGTGTTTTTTTTTAGCGCGCGTGAGCTTAATCAAGGTAGTCATTTGCGATCTTAACACTGAGGGAATATTTCCTTCTCTCTCTATAAGGTAGGGAGGGGGGCATGGTATGCAGTTGGGTAATTTGGACAATCGAAATATCTGGAAAACTAAGCAATGCACGCGGGTGCATCAAACGGCGGAAAGAGAGGTATGTGGGAGGGGAACACATCACGCCATCGCCCGTTGCCATGCGGCGCACGAGACGGTAACACGGGACGTTTCATTATTTTTGCATCCAAAAGTAAAAAAAAAAAACGTGATTGAAAGATTTTTTTCCAGCATTGCATGAGAATTTTTTTTTCAAAGTTCATTGCAATTAATGTTGATGTTTTAAAATCTCACTAATTAACATGTTGCATATGTCTGATTTTTTAATGCCATTCTTACTTTGTTCAACTTACCTCATACCCATGCTCAACTTACCCCACTATCGGGGCAGGTTGAGCAAATGTGGCCTTAGTCATTTGAGAGCGATTATCTGTGAAACAATAAGGATGGCAGGAATTTCGTCTATAGACTTTTTTGTCCCAGATAAATTTCTTATTGACCAAAGTACACGGAGAGAATTAAATGTTAAAAATTACCGTGCAGTGACGGTAACCAGATGACAAGCCTGAAACTTCGCTTATTATTACTGAGTAAAACACAGATTTTCACGAAAATAAAATAAAATTTCTTCTTCAGATAGAAAATTTTACCAGATTTTCTAGTAAATTTTCATGTGTAACAAAATACGCAAAACTTAAATTTAAAAAATATATAATATCAGCGAAATTTTACTGTGCATTTTATTATTTTATGCCTTTCAAAAATGTCTATAAAAAAGTATCGTCTCTATAACAGTTATTTTAAGATTTATTATAAAATTTAATGAGTGTTATAGGAAAATGTATTGTGCTCTTGGTAAAAATTATCGTGCGCGCTACCCTTCTTGTATAGTAAAATTTTACCTACGTATTTGAAATTTTCTGTAACGTGAGTTAAAAAAAACTTGTCGCATACGAATTATTATGATTTTCATAATAATATCATAATAATCAAAATCCGTGATATATTTGATTATTATTTCATAATAATGAAATATATCACGGTAATTTTTACCGTGAAATTCACGACAAAAATTACTTTTTAAGGCAGTAGTCTGCTTTAGGAGCCGAAAAAAAAGCGTTTTTTCAACAATTTTTTTGAAAGGGAAGGAAATGATTGCGGTAAACGAAATTTTGAGACGATAGTATATTATATTCAAGCTTTAAAAAACAATTTTTATTATTACAAATTATTGAAATTTGCCAAAGTTGTAACGATTTTTCTGGGGCGCCTGGAGTGTGCACTCGTAAATCGGTGCCGGTGATGGAGGTCGTGCGATGCATCTGAAACAGTGGAACCAAATTTTTTTTTAGTTTTTATAAGTTCCTTTTCTATATGAACTAAAAAAATACCGAAGAAATGACGAAATTCCAAATTTTTTCGAAGTTTGAAAAAAAAATTCACTTTTTTGAAAAAAAAAATTCACTTTAAGTTGCAAAACAAGTAATTTAAATAGTACTTTTGTCCAACTTTTTTAGTTCAAATAGAAGATAATTCAATACTGAAGCTAGATCACTTTGGTTTTTTTCGATCGGACATATATTGTTTTTACTATCGCCGGCACCGTTTTCCAAAACTTGTGAAAATGAAAACTCGAGAAAACGGGCTGTAAAGTTCTGCCCGAGCATTCGCACCTGCTCGACGCTCGGCCACTAAAACTGATCTAGCTTCGAAAATATGTCGAATTGGCCTCTAAAATTTTGAACACATATTCTTGGATAGTTTTGGAATAGATTTAAGACAAAAACGAAAAATCGATTTTTTGAAGCCTGTAAAGCAGACTACTGCCTTAATTCTCTCCGTGTATATATCGGCATTTGTCGATATCTCAATTAGTTCAGGAGTTATCAGCGTTTAAACTTTTCCAAAACTTCCGAAATCGACATTTTTTTTGGAAAATTATAACTCTTAAAAGATAAGAGATAAAAAAGAGAGAGATAAATAAGAGTGAGAGAGAGAGCTCGTTCGCTCACGAAGCACGCTCTCGGCCAGACTTTAAACCGAGTGAGAATCCAGGGTGAACGAGCGGGCGAGTTTTACGCGCGAGGTTGCCCAGCTCTTACGAATGGCTTATTAATCACGCGGGGACAATGGAGACAGCACGAGAGAGTTTTACTGCGCGAACGAGAGACTCTGCAGTCGCTACTTTTCTCTCTCTCCCTCTCTCTCTCTCTCTCTCTCTCTCTCTTTCTCTCGTGCCATTCTTTTTTCTTTCCTTCTCCCCGCCCCGCCCTTTACGAGACGTTGACCGAAGCTACCGGGAAGCTGTCGATTGATCATCGAACGTGCGAGTACGCGCTGCCACGCATCTCTCCTATTTATCGTAGGGCCCCGAGTAGAGGACGACGGTGAAAAAAAAATGAAAAGAAAAAAAAAAACGCGCGCGGGTAGAGCACGTCGTAAACACTCGCGCACACGTTTTTGCCGGTGCGCGCGTGACGCGAAAGAAGACACGAGCGTTCGTGAAATACGGTCGAGGTGTGACTAATATGCCTAATGAACGAAATGGCACACAGGAAGGAACTGACCGCTGCCAATAGCGAGGAAGTTCCGCAGACTTTAAGACCCCGCCGTCAAGCGTTTTTTTTCTTTTGTTTTTTTTTTCTTCATATTCGGAAGCTGCGTGTACACGCGGAAGCATTTCATCGTCGAAATAAGGCCAAAAAACGCTCAGAACTTTTAACTTCACCTAATATATATATATATATATATATAATATATATATATATTGGAACGTCCGTACGAGCACATTCAAAAAAAACGAGAGTCTATATAAAACGAGGAAATGCAGGAATATCGAAGAAGAAAAAAGAAGAAGTCGAGCTGTGGGACGAGTGGGACTCTTTTGCGATCGGGGGCGCGGGCTCGCGCGCGAGAGTCTTCGCGATCGGCTGCAAATGAATAATCCCGTGAAGATCGTATCTTTAATTATATAGGTACTGGGGGCGAGAGCGGTCTCTCGGGCAACAATAGCGCGATTGTCCGGGACGATAGCCTCTCTCTCTTTCTCTCTCTCTCTCTCTCTCTCTCTCTCTCTCTCTCTCTCTCTTTCTCGCGCTCTCTCCCTCCACCTTTTCTTTGTAGAGGGAGCAATTCGCGCACGAGGGAAGCGCACACGTTCGCGACTTCTCGCACGTTTTACAGTCTGTACTAAATTTATACATAAACATATGTATGTGTGCGTGTGGGGAAAGGTTTTAACCCAAAGAGTTACACATAAAACACAGAGAGATATCACGCGCAAAATGACTTCGTGTAGGTGCCATTATGGTCTCGCGTGAATCTTCGTGCAAGAAAAAAAAACTGCCTGTTAAACGGAGAGACGGGAGGGGCGCCAAAGTTTTAACCGACGCCTCCGCAATCAAATTACAGCTCGGGACACGAGAGGCCCATGAATTATTTATGGATAAACGCGGCGTGCGCCTTTTTCCTGTGCGTATGTACACACGTATATATATATATATATATATATATATATACGACAAATGTCCCATGAAATATACCAAGCCGTACACGTTTTCGTTCCGAAGTAATTTCTTCGTTTTTTTTTAAATGACATTTCCAGTTACGCGACAATCGAGTTACCGTTACGGAGTTTTGCCACGCAACGCGTCAACGACTTATCCTTCTCCCGAAGTTGTCAGGCATCTTTTCTTTTCTTTCAAATTTTGAATAAATTAGATTTTTTTTAAAAATAAAGACGAAGTATTTAACTTTTAATTGGTGATGCTCGTTTACTTCTGGTGGGCAATCATTACGAGAGAGTCAAACGTGGAAAGAATACAAAAGTATTATTTGTAACGGGATCTTAAAAAATATGATATTGAAGTGGGCATCGTTGGAAAGAAGCGTAATTTTTTTTTCGCGGCACCCAATTTTTTTTCGGCTCATTTGGGGTTTGAAGAATTGCTGAAACATTTTTGAAATTTCTCAGGGATCCGTAATCTGAAGGTGCAGAAAAAAATTAAATAGTTATAATGTTTCCTTATATTTTAGTAAATAGAATTCTTTAGTATACAAAATTTGGATAGTAAAAGTTCTCCTTAAACTTTTACGTTTCAAGATTTTTTATCTTTTAATATTAATCTTTTGAGTTTGAAGTTTTTGGAAATATAAACTGCCATAACCTAAACGTGCAAAATAAAAAGTTTCGACAATAACAATTCTTTATTATTTTTTAATAAATAAAATTCATTGGTTACTGAAATTTGGACAGTAAAAGTTCTTACTTCATTTTTTCATTTGGGCATGTCCATTAATTACGTGAGCTCCAAAGTGGGGCGGGGGGGGGGGGGGGGGGGGTCTGGCCAAATCTCACTAAATCTCATTTGGGGGGGTGGAGGTAAATGAAAAATTCACGTCAACTTTGTAATTCAGGAAATATACTATTATAACATTTTGTAAGGTACAGGGTGCAAATATGGACACCTTATGGCTTAAATCATGCTAGAAGGGAAAATATTTTAAGAAAACAAGAATAACAACACCATTGCAATTGCTTTATTATATTTGGTAACAATCAGAATTATTAAGGATATATATCCTTTGTAATCCAATTTTTTTAACCCTTCGTGGTCACACTTCCAAATTCAATCGTGGTGGTCACACTTGGGACGATTCTACCCAGTCATTTTTCAAATAAGTATTGTGAACAAACTATCAGTCCGAAGTGGTTCAAAAAATTATGGAACACGCTTTGAACTTTCTAGATTATGTACAAAAAATTTATTTATAAATAATAAAATGGCGACACGTTAAAAAAAAATCATAAAGAGGTGAAAAAGCAAAAAAGACATTTTTTCGATCAAAAAATCATAGTTCCGTGAATTTTCAACATTTTTACCTAAAAATTGGACGTGATACTCCTCAGATATACTACTTTTGGGAAAAAATAATAGCATAGTGCGCGTTCCAAAAAAAAAAGGTATTTATTCCGACATGTGAAGAGGGTAAATTTTATGGTATGAGGATACTTCAAACGCCAGGTAAGATGGTGAATACAGTCCCATTCGACGCCGGGAACAATTATATATTTACGCCAAAAATTTATCGACGGGTCGATTCCACCCAGGGTGACCACGAAGGGTTAAACTCGTGAAATGTCGATATTTCCAGACTGGTCTGAAAAGATGTTCAGGCACGTGTCCATATTAACAGTATGAAATAAAAATAATCAAATGTTCTTATTAATCTTCTTATTCTCTTCTTAGGCATTAATTAAGTTATTGCTTCGTTATCTTCTTCATTTATTTTAATCAAATATCTTTCTGTTCATCTTAATATATTCTTTGGAGTCAAGTTGCCCATGGATCGAGTAGGGAAGATTGTGTCGGAGCACTACCTTAGCCTAACATATTTTTCTTTAACCAAATAACCTTAAATTAAAGCCGTTATAGTGCACCTTGAACGTAGTATCATTTTTCTTCTTTTCTTCTTTCACAGAAAAAATGTATTTGATCGAACATTCTATCAGTAAGTCTTTATTATTGGTATGAAGCAAAATGCATGAACATATTGAACAAATGTAATCATTAAAAAATTATGGAGAAAATCTCATGTGCGAGGGAGGGGGCGGGGTGCCTCCACATCTCACAAAATCTCATCAAGCGGAGCGGGAGGATGCCCAAATTAAAGAAAAAATACCTCACGTAATAAATGGATGTCCGCTTTCTCTATCTTCACGAAGATATTTAAAAATCCTGAAGACTTTTTTTTACCTTCCAACGATGCAAATTTCACCACCATTGGAAAATACACTCGTTCGTAGTTCATTGTAAAAGCGTTGCATTTTTCCGTGTGACCGGAAATCGTTGCTGAGGTTATTAAGGCAAAAAAAAAACCGTTGAAGACGTTGCGCATCGACGGTTTAATAAGCTCCGGGAGCACGGTAGCCCTGCGCGCGAAGAGGATCTCAATGTCACGGGTGTACAATGGCCGTGCGTCGCGTCGATGAGGCACGAGGTAACGAGACAGACGTCACGTACCGATGGTTAAGCATGTTTAACTTTTATCGCCGAAGAGCTCGCATGACGGGAATAATTGTCGAGAGTGCGCGCCCACCCATGCAGGAGGCGAGGAGCATCAAGTCCGTGATTCCGTAATAAATGTCCCGATTGCTGGGACACTATTTTTGACCACATTCACGAATATTTCGGACGGTTGGGTTTCCGGAGGTAAAATTTTCGAGCCGCGTCCAATCCGCAAAATAAAGGTCTCTTTCCCCGAGCAGAGATCGGTGATAGCGGATTATCGGTTACCTGAACGAGGGTACAATGTTTGGAATACCAATACGATGAACCTCCCGAATGGCAGAAACTGGACATTGTCACTCAAAGGAGGCTAATGCAGAGCGCAACTGAACCTGCGGAACTCCAAGTGGGCCTACTTCGAGCGCTCACGCAGAACCTACTGGCCCCCCCTTTTCAGCCTACTGTAGGCGCACTGTAGACCCTCTGGAGCCTCCATTCAGCCTACTGTAGGCGCACTGTAGACCCTCCGGAGCCTCCATTCAGCGAAAACGTATTTAATTCGTCATCGAACGGATTACCGATCAGGCCACAATGGAGTGTTGATGGAGGAAATATCGAATTTGTGCTTAAAGCAGGTTAAGTGGGCTCGAGGCAACGGACTTGAGATCGAAAGCAGGTTAAGGAGGCCTGTGTTCTTCACGTTTCACTGAAACTGGGGTTCGAAAGATGCTTTGGGAGAACTAATAGAAGCTAGACTGGACCAAATGGAGGCCTCTTCGTGGCACTGAACTCGACAAATGGGGTTTGGTAGGTTCAACGGAGGCTGGCGGATTGTACATTACAAAAGAAATGGGTCGTGCGAGTGTTCAGAGGAGGCTATGCATTTTGACTCGGCCTGTTATCGTCTTTTAGACTCAATATTCATTCGTAATAATAACACTTTTTCGTACTATAGAAATTTGAAATAAAAGAGCAGAGATTGATTTCAAACAAGCGTTCTTTTGTATACGTGTCATCGGATGATCGTTTCTCGCTAGAGTCTGTTGTTTCCGCAAACGTTGGTAGCTATAATACCTATGATTATTCGTTGCCCCGGGACAGTAGTCGGTTTTCGACAGCTGCTTAATGGCAGTCATATGCACGAAACACACACACACACACTAATAAATATATATATATATATATA
>CAWVQM010000255.1:58348-93073 GCA_963932345.1 Ophion ventricosus | reverse complement strand
AGTTCTTTACAAATTGTATCCGCCGTAGATATAGGTAATAAATGGAGAAACGATATGTGATCAAAATGTTCTTTATTCATTTACAAAAATCTCTCGCTCACACAACGCTTGGTATACAGTCAATCATCTTTTCAACGATTTTACATTCGCATTAGCGCAATTATATTTTTTTTGCTTTTGTTGCTGGATCCGTGAATTTTGACAGCCATGCGTACTTCTCAAATCCCTTCGCATAGATAGTAGGAGCTCCTTCGAACATTCCTCGAATCATCGTTCTAGCTGCCTCGTATGGTATGCCGCTGTGATCCCCTCGTATTCCATGATAATTGCGTTCCACCCACTTGTTTGTCATTTTGTACTTGGCCGATAAAGCATCCCAGGCAATGGTACAGCGAACAAGAATATCAGCATTTCAGCGTTCTTCTCATGGAGTTTGACGATGGACATCCCGTTTGGGACAAATTCGTTGATGGGTCTCTTGAACCCTTGCCCATCGACAATAAGCTCCATGTTGACTGAAGTGTGCGCGGGTCACAGGCATGAATTCTGCCAATTTTTTTAAATCCCACCACTAATTTGATTGTACTCCACAATATGATCATGGAGGATCATAATATGCTGAGGTTTGTGGTGGAATATTTTTATTCAATTCAAATTCAAGTCGCACGTCCATAGAGCCGGACTTGAGAGAATCGTTTGTATACGAGTTGGTAGTCTTCGAAAGCTGTTTATAGAATGTCATTATCATCGGTGTTTGGTCTCGTGAGAATCAACTCACGTCTTCAAAGATCTCTTGAATGTCTAGCGATCGTCCTGGAACGTCTTACGAACGCCTTTCAACATCTCTCGAAACCTTCGCAATCATCTTCGGACGTCTCAGGGATTTATCTCGAACGTCTCATGAACATCTTGAAACGTCTCACGAACGTTTTTGAACATCGCCTGGAAGTCTCTCGAACTCCTCATGATTGCCTTCGAACGTTTCCAGAACATCTCTCGAACGTCACATGAATATCTTTGGACGTCTCACGAATGTCTTTCAAACATCTCACGAACGTCTTCGAACATCTATTCAACCTCTTCGAATGCTTCACGACCGTCTCGCGAACGTCTCTTAAACGTCTTCAAACGTCTCTTGAATATCATTGAACGTCTTTGAACGACTCTCGAACTCTTCACGATTGCCTTCGAACGTTTCATGAACATCTCTCGAACGTCTTTAAACGTCTGAAGAATGTCTCTTGAACGTCTTCGAACGGCTGTTGAACGTCGCTCGAATGTCTTCGAACGTCTTCAAACTTCTCTCGAAGGTTTTCGAACGCCTTCGAACTTCTCTCAAACATCTATACAACGTCTTCGAACGCCTCGGGAACGTCCCTTGAACATCTTCAAAAGTTTCTCGGACGTCTTTGAACGTTTAACGACCGTCACATGATCGTCTTCGGAAGTCTCACGAATGACTTACGAACATCTTCAAACGTCTTTCGCACTCCTCAAAATCGTCTTCAGACGTATCAAGAACGTCTCTGGAGCATCTTTGAACATCTCACGAATGCTTTTGAATGTCTCCTGGAAGTCTCTCGAAGTCCTCACGTTCGTCTTCGAACGTCTCGGGAACATCTCTTGAACGTGTCATGAATATCTTTGGACGTCTCGCGATCGTCTCTTGAACCTCTTCAAACGTCACTTGAACATCTCCTGAATGATTCGCGAACTCGTCACGATCGTCTTCAAACGTCTCATGAATATCTTTGAATGTTTCACGAGCGACTTAGGAACGTCTCCAAACGTCTCACGAACGTCTTCGAACATTTATTCAACGTCTTAGAACGTCTCGCAAGCATCTCGCGAATGTCGTCGAACGTCTTTGAACGTTTTGGGACGTCTTTTGAACGTCTTCGAACGACTCTTGAACGTCTCTCGAACTTTTCACGAACATCTTCGAAAGCCTTTGAACGTCTCCAGAACGTCTCTCGAACATCTATTCAACGTCTTAGAACGTCTCGCGAACGTCTCGTGTATGTCTTCGAACGTCTCGCAAACGTTTTCAAACGTCTTCGAACGTTTTAGAACGTCCCTTGAATGTCTTTGAAAGACTCTTGAGGGTTTTCGAACATCTCTTGAACGTCTCTCTCGAACTTCTCACGAACGTCTTCAAACGGCTTCGAACATCTCTCAAACATCTATTCAACGTTTTCGAACGTCTCGCGAATGTCCCTTGAACGTCTTCAAACGTCGCTTGAACGTCATCGAACATCTCTTGAATGTCTTTCGAACGTCTTTGAACGTCTCCTGAACGTCTCTCTCGAACTCTTCGCTATTGTCTTCGCAAGTTTCATGAAAATCTCACGAACGTCTCACGTACATCTTTGAACGTCTCACGAACATCTTTGAACGTCTCTAAACATCTCACGAACGTCTTCAAACGTCGCACAAACGTCTTACAAACGTCTCATAAACATCTTTGAACGTCTCACGAACGTCTTTAAACATCTCACGAACGTCTTCAAACGTCTTCGAACATCTATTCAACATCTTCAAACGTCTCTCGAATGTCTTCGAACGTGTCATGAACATCTTTGAACATCTCACGAACGTCTTCGCACGTCTTGGGAATGCCTTTGAACGTCTCCCGACATCTCACGAATATCTTCAAATGTCTCATGAGCATCTCTCGAACGTCCCTCGAACGCGTTCCAACGTCTAACGTACGTCTCTTGAAGTTCTTTAAACGTCTCACGAACGTCTTCGAACATCTATTGAACGTCTTCGACCGTCCCTGGAACGCGTTCGAACGTCTTTAAACGTCTCACGAACATCTCTTGAACGTCTTCAAACGCCTTCCGAACGTCTATCGAACGTCTCTCGGACGTCTACAAATTTCTATTTAATGTCTGTAGACGTCTCACAAACGTGTATCAAATGTCTCTTGAACATCTATCGAACGTTTACCGTTGAATGTCTGTGAACATTATAAAGCGATTATATCAATTTAGTTTCCATCGAATTCCTTATAGAAGAAATTTAGTTTCACTTTCGAAAAAAATATTTTATACTATGTGTGAACGGTTTGTAAAACTAGTTTAGAAATTTTTCATTGAATAAATATGTTTGGGTTTGTTTGGGTTTAAAACTGTTGCCGGCGGTAGACCGCCGGGGATATTTTGAATCATAGTGTCGACCGCACACTCGCAAAGCTTGGCCACCCCTGCTATACCAGATGATGTATTGAAGGCAGGGTTGGGGAAAATAAAAAATTTCATAATGTGACATTTATTTTATTTGCGCGAACCTTTATGAATCGACCATCAATTGAAGATTTTAATTACATTTTGTAATGCACGATCGTTTTCGTGATTTTCTCAACGTAGAGTAGAGTTTACATCTAACTTACTTGAGGCATCCTCACAATCCACATCCAACCTTGGAATAACTACATCATTTTTCATATTCAGTATATCAGCTAGCCATTCTCGTTTTGCATGACCCATAATAAACACTACAGGACACATGTCGTCTATCGCTGGGTGAATTACTTCGGACATTGAAAAGCGGCCGATACTTGAATATGAGTTTTTCCTCTTGGGATTTATATGAGTATTGGCTTCTACAAAACACAACGAAACATTCATGCACCGTAAAAGCTGCTTCGCAGATGGAGGAACCAAGGTATTTAATTTTTGCGCTGCCGACGAGTAGAAAAATTCTATAGCGAAGGTCATTACATTATTCGACGACTTCAAACTTCCTCATATTGGACTTCATTTCAACGATAAATCCTATCCTCCCGACGATCTGAATTTGGACTTTGACAATAAAAAAATGTATCATTGTGTTCGGTATGTACTCTCAATTTCATAAACCTTCGACTGTAAAAACAATTATTCTTAGCTAACCATTACCAAGTTTCAATATAACCGTCCTCTCACAGTTATCGATTGCTCACGCCAGAACGAGTCTGTGAAAAATGCTACCGTAGACGTGCGAATAGAGTTTGAATGCAAGGAAGATTGACCACCATATACTACTGCATATTCTTTAATCTTGCACGATCACATTGTTGAATAATGTCCATTAACCAACATTGTCCGTAAAAATTGTATAGATCAGTAATTATTCCCCCTCTCTAAATGAGTAAATAAATTAAAAACAAGTTTCTTAAAGATTGACGTTAGTCATCAATTGATCTTGCCATCGTTTTGATCACGCCATCTTCGTTATGACTATGCCTATCATAGTTGTTCAAAATCTGTATCAGGCGTTACTTTTTGCTCGATACAAATGTATTAAGTATCGAAAAACCTTTCGTTACTCGATACCAAAGTATCAAGCTATTTTTGGAGATCGCGACTTTTGTATCTAGTAACGAAAATTTATACGATGAAAAAGTATCGAGTAACAAGTATATAAATAAATAATTTTTTTGTATATTCTCAGAATTAAAAAAAAATAATTTGTTAATAACTTTCTAATATTTTTAATATTCAAAATGACTGTGCTTAGTATCTTACGTATGATTGATTTTTTTATATTTTTATAGAATTGCTAAGTACTTGAAATTCTAGCTCTATTCTATTGTTGCTGAAATAATACCTACCATACTTCCTTAAGAATGTATAGGAGGTACATCACAGTAAAAAGTTAGATTTACAGATCATTTCTACGCGTAACGAGAAAATCAGAAAAAAATAAATTACTAGGAGATATAAAAAATATTGATCTTAAATAATAATAGTATTGAATAGTTATAAAGAAAAATGTTTATAAAACATTTTTACGAAAAATGTTCTGAAAAAATTGTTTTTTTTTAATTTGAAATTAAATTGTTAAGGTTTCCGATGCGTATAAATTTTTCAAGTTTTTTCATCGTTTTGAAATTTTTTTTTTACAAATTAAAAAAAATTGACAAGAAGCCGGAAAATTTCTTTACTTTCCCTTGAGTAGAAAGGTTCTGTATCAACCGTGAGAAATTTAAAAACTGTTAACAGAATAGCTTCGTATTCTGAGACTTTGATATAACATAAAAATCGAGTAACGAAAAGCTTTTCCTTACCCATTGATACTTTCGTAATGAGTAACGAAAATTTATTCGATACTCGATACAAGGGTGTAGAGTATCGAAGAACTTAAATTTTTTTTTTAATTTGTAAAAAAAAATTCAAAACGATGAAAATCTCTTGAAAAATGTATACGCAGTCGGAAACCTTAACAATTTCATTTCAAATAAAAAAAAAACAATTTTTTCAGAACATTTTTCGTAAAAATGTTTTATAAACATTTTTCTTTATAACTATTCAATACTATTATTATTTAAGATCAATATTTTTTATATCTCCTAGTAATTTATTTTTTTCTGATTTTCTCGTTACGCGTAGAAATGATCTGTAAATCTAACTTTTTACTGTGATGTACCTCCTATACATTCTTAAGGAAGTATGGTAGGTATTATTTCAGCAACAATAGAATAGAGCTAGAATTTCAAGTACTTAGCAATTCTATAAAAATATAAAAAAATCAATCATACGTAAGATACTAAGCACAGTCATTTTGAATATTAAAAATATTAGAAAGTTATTAACAAATTATTTTTTTTTAATTCTGAGAATATACAAAAAAATTATTTATTTATATACTTGTTACTCGATACTTTTTCATCGTATAAATTTTCGTTACTAGATACAAAAGTCGCGATCTCCAAAAATAGCTTGATACTTTGGTATCGAGTAACGAAAGGTTTTTCGATACTTAATACATTTGTATCGAGCAAAAAGTAACGCCTGATACAGATTTTGAACAACTATGATAGGCATAGTCATAACGAAGATGGCGTGATCAAAACGATGGCAAGATCAATTGATGACTAACGTCAATCTTTAAGAAACTTGTTTTTAATTTATTTACTCATTTAGAGAGGGGGAATAATTACTGATCTATACAATTTTTACGGACAATGTTGGTTAATGGACATTATTCAACAATGTGATCGTGCAAGATTAAAGAATATGCAGTAGTATATGGTGGTCAATCTTCCTTGCATTCAAACTCTATTCGCACGTCTACGGTAGCATTTTTCACAGACTCGTTCTGGCGTGAGCAATCGATAACTGTGAGAGGACGGTTATATTGAAACTTGGTAATGGTTAGCTAAGAATAATTGTTTTTACAGTCGAAGGTTTATGAAATTGAGAGTACATACCGAACACAATGATACATTTTTTTATTGTCAAAGTCCAAATTCAGATCGTCGGGAGGATAGGATTTATCGTTGAAATGAAGTCCAATATGAGGAAGTTTGAAGTCGTCGAATAATGTAATGACCTTCGCTATAGAATTTTTCTACTCGTCGGCAGCGCAAAAATTAAATACCTTGGTTCCTCCATCTGCGAAGCAGCTTTTACGGTGCATGAATGTTTCGTTGTGTTTTGTAGAAGCCAATACTCATATAAATCCCAAGAGGAAAAACTCATATTCAAGTATCGGCCGCTTTTCAATGTCCGAAGTAATTCACCCAGCGATAGACGACATGTGTCCTGTAGTGTTTATTATGGGTCATGCAAAACGAGAATGGCTAGCTGATATACTGAATATGAAAAATGATGTAGTTATTCCAAGGTTGGATGTGGATTGTGAGGATGCCTCAAGTAAGTTAGATGTAAACTCTACTCTACGTTGAGAAAATCACGAAAACGATCGTGCATTACAAAATGTAATTAAAATCTTCAATTGATGGTCGATTCATAAAGGTTCGCGCAAATAAAATAAATGTCACATTATGAAATTTTTTATTTTCCCCAACCCTGCCTTCAATACATCATCTGGTATAGCAGGGGTGGCCAAGCTTTGCGAGTGTGCGGTCGACACTATGATTCAAAATATCCCCGGCGGTCTACCGCCGGCAACAGTTTTAAACCCAAACAAACCCAAACATATTTATTCAATGAAAAATTTCTAAACTAGTTTTACAAACCGTTCACACATAGTATAAAATATTTTTTTCGAAAGTGAAACTAAATTTCTTCTATAAGGAATTCGATGGAAACTAAATTGATATAATCGCTTTATAATGTTCACAGACATTCAACGGTAAACGTTCGATAGATGTTCAAGAGACATTTGATACACGTTTGTGAGACGTCTACAGACATTAAATAGAAATTTGTAGACGTCCGAGAGACGTTCGATAGACGTTCGGAAGGCGTTTGAAGACGTTCAAGAGATGTTCGTGAGACGTTTAAAGACGTTCGAACGCGTTCCAGGGACGGTCGAAGACGTTCAATAGATGTTCGAAGACGTTCGTGAGACGTTTAAAGAACTTCAAGAGACGTACGTTAGACGTTGGAACGCGTTCGAGGGACGTTCGAGAGATGCTCATGAGACATTTGAAGATATTCGTGAGATGTCGGGAGACGTTCAAAGGCATTCCCAAGACGTGCGAAGACGTTCGTGAGATGTTCAAAGATGTTCATGACACGTTCGAAGACATTCGAGAGACGTTTGAAGATGTTGAATAGATGTTCGAAGACGTTTGAAGACGTTCGTGAGATGTTTAAAGACGTTCGTGAGACGTTCAAAGATGTTTATGAGACGTTTGTAAGACGTTTGTGCGACGTTTGAAGACGTTCGTGAGATGTTTAGAGACGTTCAAAGATGTTCGTGAGACGTTCAAAGATGTACGTGAGACGTTCGTGAGATTTTCATGAAACTTGCGAAGACAATAGCGAAGAGTTCGAGAGAGACGTTCAGGAGACGTTCAAAGACGTTCGAAAGACATTCAAGAGATGTTCGATGACGTTCAAGCGACGTTTGAAGACGTTCAAGGGACATTCGCGAGACGTTCGAAAACGTTGAATAGATGTTTGAGAGATGTTCGAAGCCGTTTGAAGACGTTCGTGAGAAGTTCGAGAGAGACGTTCAAGAGATGTTCGAAAACCCTCAAGAGTCTTTCAAAGACATTCAAGGGACGTTCTAAAACGTTCGAAGACGTTTGAAAACGTTTGCGAGACGTTCGAAGACATACACGAGACGTTCGCGAGACGTTCTAAGACGTTGAATAGATGTTCGAGAGACGTTCTGGAGACGTTCAAAGGCTTTCGAAGATGTTCGTGAAAAGTTCGAGAGACGTTCAAGAGTCGTTCGAAGACGTTCAAAAGACGTCCCAAAACGTTCAAAGACGTTCGACGACATTCGCGAGATGCTTGCGAGACGTTCTAAGACGTTGAATAAATGTTCGAAGACGTTCGTGAGACGTTTGGAGACGTTCCTAAGTCGCTCGTGAAACATTCAAAGATATTCATGAGACGTTTGAAGACGATCGTGACGAGTTCGCGAATCATTCAGGAGATGTTCAAGTGACGTTTGAAGAGGTTCAAGAGACGATCGCGAGACGTCCAAAGATATTCATGACACGTTCAAGAGATGTTCCCGAGACGTTCGAAGACGAACGTGAGGACTTCGAGAGACTTCCAGGAGACATTCAAAAGCATTCGTGAGATGTTCAAAGATGCTCCAGAGACGTTCTTGATACGTCTGAAGACGATTTTGAGGAGTGCGAAAGACGTTTGAAGATGTTCGTAAGTCATTCGTGAGACTTCCGAAGACGATCATGTGACGGTCGTTAAACGTTCAAAGACGTCCGAGAAACTTTTGAAGATGTTCAAGGGACGTTCCCGAGGCGTTCGAAGACGTTGTATAGATGTTTGAGAGAAGTTCGAAGGCGTTCGAAAACCTTCGAGAGAAGTTTGAAGACGTTCGAAGACATTCGAGCGACGTTCAACAGCCGTTCGAAGACGTTCAAGAGACATTCTTCAGACGTTTAAAGACGTTCGAGAGATGTTCATGAAACGTTCGAAGGCAATCGTGAAGAGTTCGAGAGTCGTTCAAAGACGTTCAATGATATTCAAGAGACGTTTGAAGACGTTTAAGAGACGTTCGCGAGACGGTCGTGAAGCATTCGAAGAGGTTGAATAGATGTTCGAAGACGTTCGTGAGATGTTTGAAAGACATTCGTGAGACGTCCAAAGATATTCATGTGACGTTCGAGAGATGTTCTGGAAACGTTCGAAGGCAATCATGAGGAGTTCGAGAGACTTCCAGGCGATGTTCAAAAACGTTCGTGAGACGTTTCAAGATGTTCATGAGACGTTCGAGATAAATCCCTGAGACGTCCGAAGATGATTGCGAAGGTTTCGAGAGATGTTGAAAGGCGTTCGTAAGACGTTCCAGGACGATCGCTAGACATTCAAGAGATCTTTGAAGACGTGAGTTGATTCTCACGAGACCAAACACCGATGATAATGACATTCTATAAACAGCTTTCGAAGACTACCAACTCGTATACAAACGATTCTCTCAAGTCCGGCTCTATGGACGTGCGACTTGAATTTGAATTGAATAAAAATATTCCACCACAAACCTCAGCATATTATGATCCTCCATGATCATATTGTGGAGTACAATCAAATTAGTGGTGGGATTTAAAAAAATTGGCAGAATTCATGCCTGTGACCCGCGCACACTTCAGTCAACATGGAGCTTATTGTCGATGGGCAAGGGTTCAAGAGACCCATCAACGAATTTGTCCCAAACGGGATGTCCATCGTCAAACTCCATGAGAAGAACGCTGAAATGCTGATATTCTTGTTCGCTGTACCATTGCCTGGGATGCTTTATCGGCCAAGTACAAAATGACAAACAAGTGGGTGGAACGCAATTATCATGGAATACGAGGGGATCACAGCGGCATACCATACGAGGCAGCTAGAACGATGATTCGAGGAATGTTCGAAGGAGCTCCTACTATCTATGCGAAGGGATTTGAGAAGTACGCATGGCTGTCAAAATTCACGGATCCAGCAACAAAAGCAAAAAAAATATAATTGCGCTAATGCGAATGTAAAATCGTTGAAAAGATGATTGACTGTATACCAAGCGTTGTGTGAGCGAGAGATTTTTGTAAATGAATAAAGAACATTTTGATCACATATCGTTTCTCCATTTATTACCTATATCTACGGCGGATACAATTTGTAAAGAACTTTTTGTGTTACAATATACTCGATGATAGGTTTTTTTTTTATATATATTTTTACGTAGTCTGTACTGAACGTAGAAAACTATACGAAGACGACAAACGACTGATGGTGATGCAAGCATTCGTTGCACTCTACGATGGTGACAACTGATGGTGATTCTGACAGCCGTTGACCGGGTTGTTTCCACCGAGCCTTCACAAGCGCTTTTTATCCTCCATGCTCAGAGTCCATGGAACTCGATGCTGTTGTGTTTTCCACCAAAGTAGTTCAGGTAGAGTTGGTCATTGCGTGCCAGTTGCAGCATACCCTCGAACATTTTTGGATCTTGATCGAAGGCTTTCACGAGTCGTGCTGGCAAGAAGATGGCGAACTCATTCGCAATGTCCACCACGTAGCGTTTTCCAAACTTGGTTTGTACAGCTCTCATGTCGGAGACTTGATAATCCGATTGGACGTGGAGTTCTGATAGCTTCTTCGTGAGGAGGAAATCCGCCATCCGGCTGACTTTGTTGATATTCGAGAGGTCCATTTTTTCACGCACTCTCGTTGGAAATTTCAAAGTTCTTTTTGAAGATGTTGATGTTGTCGTGGAATAGTGCAGTTTGAGCTTGGTCCATGAAAATATAACCTCACTCGACTTAGAATAACCCCTCCACTCAGATATTTGAACTTGTTCCCATTTCCCCAATCATATGCATGTGGAACGGGTTCAAACACATTCGAAGAACCCGCGTGGAGAATATTCCCTTCCACAACACTCTTCTCAATCCCGACGTCGAGGTGGGGGACCATCGATGTGATCTTTCATCTGTGGCATATTATAATGCTCCATGCATGGAAGATATGATATCACTTCACTGTCATTTCGAAGATGTTCGGATAAACTATCCCATAATAAAACAATATAACTACCCCAATACTTTAGGAGAAAGACGTTAGGGACGTGTTCGAGCTCGTTTTTCGTCAAGTCCACAGGGTGCTTGGCTGGATGCACTGCGTACATACTCGCACATGTGAACATCTTGACGTAATCTTTCGGAATGAAATCACAACGGGTTGAATTTTCTTATCGAACAATAACACCTTTCATACTTGCAGTTGCATGCAATAAATAATGCATTTTATTTCTTATGGCTCTCTTAAAGAGCGCCCTTTATATGACAGCTAGCGTTTTCTCATTAGTGGAAATTTTCCTAGTCTCATATAGTAGTTTCCCACGCATGTGTCCATAATGAGGCTGATAATTCCGAGTTATACAATAAACTACAAAACGTTTATGGGTTTCCAACGCTTACCTGCCACTATTTGACCCCCCCCCCCCTCCCCCTGCCGCTCTCGCATCGATGGTAGCGTTATCTCTTATCGCAGACTCCAGCCCCCCCCCCCCCCCTCCGCCGGAGACACCGTCTCGCTCCCCCACTACCTGGCCCTTCCCGCCGTGACGTCACACCGCAGGTACCCCGCGCGGGCACCCCGCCCCGCTCCCCCCTGAGATCCCTGCGTCAGAACTGGCGTTACTCCTCTACTTCGATCGGATAAAAATTGCTCGAGTTCTGCTGCGTGCCGCACTCAAAAAAGTGGTTTTGAGAAAAACGCGTTCAAAGTTTTAGGTTTGTTAATTTATGCGATAAATTGGAAAAAAATTTTTTTACCTTTAATCAGCGATGCCGGCACCATATAGCTGGCCTTCAAGAAGCAAATGATTGTCCCTAGCATCTTTTCTCGAACTTGTAGAGGCTCTTCTTGCCTCTTTTGCAGCGTCTGTGAGCGAGCGCTCCGCCAGCTCGATCCGCGCTGCGTCGGTTTCAACGCAAAAATTGAAACAATTTGGGCCGATAGTTATCCCCAACGTCTCCAAAACTTTCATGAGGCTTCTCAGGCCATCATTGAATAATAATACCGCGATATCAGCTGCAATATCGACGATTTTTTTGCTCCCGGACTGACACTTGGGGGCTATTGCCCAAACTGATTTGTTGTAGCTTTCGTTGTTGTTTTTCGTGAAGCCGCCCAAACAACGCTGCAGCAAATCGTCTCTGCTCAAATTTTCGAAGACTGGCGTAATTGCCTCCAATACTTCCTCAGGAAGAGGCGGCTTATGGCGATATTCAGAAATATTACCGCTTGCGACCGTTCGCTGCCACGAACACCACGACTCGGCTCCCTCTGGGCAATCGTCATGTTGTGGCTCACTATCTGTGGATATTTTATGTTTGATAGTTGCCCAAATTGCGTTCCTCATTTTTTCAACATCATCGCTGTTCCTCCGAATAGCCAAGCCGTAATATGTGCTCAATTCGTCAATCAATTTTCCGGTGAGCTTTCCTCTGCCAGACAATCCTTTTTGTTTTTTCACGATTTCGCGGAGGCGCGTCCCCATACGTTTTTGGACATGATCGATGCACTCTTTTTTTTAATCTCGAAACCGTCGTATGGATCGCTATTCGATATGCCCGACCCTGAGGCGCGCAGCTGCGCGGGACCCCGAGCGTCACGGAGCGCTGCACCGCTCCACAAAATATTCAATATCTCCGAAAATAATTATTTTTTCGACCTGGGTCCAACGGCATCTTAATCTTAAATGTATTTTAGATTTTTCTAGATGGTTTTCAAAAAATCGATTTTTTGAAGCCGTCACAGTGGTGTTGTCCCTTAATCCAATCTGAATTCTGAAGCATTCCTACATTATCAAAGAATTCGAGATGATCCTTCATTGATCACATCGTATTCTGTACGTAAAGTTTTCTCAACAAAATATATACACGGAGAGAATTAAATGTTAAAAATTACCGTGCAGTAACGGTAACCAGATGAAAACCCTGAAACTTCGCTTATTATTACTGAGTAAACACACAGATTTTCACGAAAATAAAATAAAATTTCTTCTTCAGATAGAAAATTTTACCAGATTTTCTAGTAAATTTTCATGTGTAATAAAATACGCAAAACTTAAATTTAAAAAATATATAATATCAGCGAAATTTTACTGTGCATTTTATTATTTTATGCCTTTCAAAAATGTCTATAAAAAAGTATCGTCTTTATAACAGTTATTTTAAGATTTATTATAAAATTTAATGAGTGTTATAGGAAAATGTATTGTGCTCTCGGTAAAAATTATTGTGCGCGCTACCCTTCTTGTGTAGTAAAATTTTAGCTACGTATTTGAAATGTTCTGTAACGTGAGTTAAAAAAAAACTTGTCGCATAAGAATTATTATGCTTTTCTCACTTGTCATCACATTGAAATATATCACGGTAATTTTTACCGTGAAATTCACGACAAAAATTACTTTTTAATTCTCTCCGTGTACGTAAAATTTTGCGTTTTGTGGCGACTCGTCTTCACGAAGACTTCCAAGCGGTAGCGAGATTGTGTAACTCGGTAGCGACCGTTTTCGTCATCGTTAGCTAGCGACTGCCAATAAGAGAGGTTCCCTTTGCTTCTCTGATCGTGCATGCGATTGGCTGTCGCTAGCTAGCGACAACGAAAACTGTCGATACCGAGTTGCAGAATCTCGCTACAGAGCTAGGTTATGCTCGCCAAACGAATCAGCTGTTACTCCCGACGTTGGCATGTACAGGGTGTCCAATAGGAAGTTGCTGAAACTAATCGGCTGTTATTTCAAAACACGTGCACAGAATCAGAAAAGCCAAATTGCTTTAAATAGAGGAAACTCTGCAGTTTTAAACGCACATAAATAAAACCCAGTCAAATATTTTTTTATGTCAATTTATTACATCTTATAAAAATAACGAAAAAGTACAGTGATTAATGATAGATATTTTCGACGTGCGAACCGTTAGATTGTGCACAAAAATCAATTCTCTTTTGAAAACTGTGAAAAACTGTGTCCAACATATCGTTCGTAATTCCGCGAACCACTTCCTGCATGGCCGCGATCAGTTCTTCTACTGTGCTGGGGTTTTTAGCGTAACAATGATCTTTAATGTAACCCCACAAGAAAAAATCACAAGGGTTCAGGTCCGGTGAGCAAATTGAAAATACGCCATATTTTACAGTTTTTCTTTGATAAAGGCGAAAACGCAAGCCAGGCGGCTGAAAATGTGAATAGTGTTTATGATCCTGATACTGTAATAGCCAATCACGCGCAATTTTGGTTTCGTCGATTCCGTTCCGGTAATTTTGATGTCAAAGATGCACCACGCTCTGGAAGGCCAATTGTCGAAAATGTTGATAAAATAATGGAAATCGTCGAGTCCGACCGTCATGTAAGCACTGTTTCGATTACCCAGTAGCTAAACATTGCACAAAAAACCGTTTGGAACCACTTGAATAAGGCTGGATACAAAAAGAAGCTCGATGTATGGGTGCCACACGAGTTAACGCAAAAAAAAACCTCATGAACCAAATTTTCATCTGCGATTCGCTGCTGAATCGCAACAAAATCGACCCATTTCTGAAGCGGATGGTGACCGGTGATGAAAAGTGGGTCACTTACGACAACGTCAAGCGAAAACGGTCGTGGTCGAATCGCGGTGAGCCGGCGCAAACGGTGGCCAAGCCAGGATTGACGGTCAGGAAGATTTTACTGTGTGTTTGGTGGGATTGGCAGGGAATCATCTACTATGAGCTGCTCCCCTACGGCCAAACTCTTAATTTGGACCTGTACTGTCAACAATTGGACCGTCTGAAGCGAGCAATCGCCCAGAAGCGGCCAGCTTTGGCCAATAGGAGAAGAATTGTGTTCCATCAGGACAACGCCAGGCCACACACATCGATAGTGACTCGCCAGAAGCTCCGGGAGCTTGGTTGGGAGGTTCTTATGCATCCGACTTATAGTCCGGATCTGGCACCAAGTGATTACCACCTGTTCCTGTCCATGGCGAAAGATTTTGCTGGTGAAAAATTCGCCTGAAGAGAAGCTTGTGAAAATCGACTGTCCCAGTTTGTTGCCAATAGGGACGAGGATTTCTATGAGAAAGGCATAATGAAATTACCTTCAAAGTGGCAACGAGTTATCGATCAAAACGGTGCACATTAGACCTAAATCGGAACATTCTAACTATGCCAAATAAAGCCTTCAATTTCATGCAAAAATAATGGATTTCTTTTTACGACACCTTATATAAAAGTGTCAGGCCCGAAAGTTGGATTATTCTTAATGATCGTCCCTCCTTAATACTTTTCGCGGGCCTGCGATAAAAACCTCATCATTTTGCCTGCATTTCGATGTTTTCTTTGTCGCGAAAGCAATGCAGCGACACTTACGGAAGATTCGAACTTGAACTTGTACGGGACGTATCTGTATAAAAGAAAATAATCAGTATACTTGGACATTGAAACTTGGTCGACACTTGGTCAGCGAAACGCTCGTTCCTCCTTCACGAACTGTCGAGGAATCTTTTCTTCAATTGTTCTCTTTCCGTATTTTTCGCGAAACGGCGCAACCTCCCGCGTAGAAATTTTAACAGGGTCCGATTCGGGACGCTTTCAGGTTGCCTGACTGCCCTGGTAGGGCACTTATAAGGGAACCCGATAGCGCCCTGATAGACAGTGTACCGTTCTGTCACATATGGGCCTTATCTGGCTGTCTGATCCGGCCGTTATCCGGTTGCCTGATCAGGCGTTTATAGTGCTCTCTGATCAGGTCATTATAATGTTGCCTGATCAAATCCTTATAATGCTTTCTTACTCAGCCATTACACATACATGGTCGTACACATACACACTTTACAATATATTTATACAAGGCCTAGAATATATTTGTCAATATAATTTTTATTACGGAAAGTTGCAAAAAAGGTTATAATCAGATTAATTAAAGAGAGTATAGAGATCATCATGAATGATATTCCATTTATGTTTTATATTGAAGTGTTTTTATTCCGAACCGCCCGGTTCCCTCCCAATCCTTGGCATTATGAATTATTTTTCTCACGACTTGCTCAAAATCTTTTGACGGAAAATAGAGGAAAATATATGCTCGTTCAATGCAAACGTCTCGTTAATTATTAGTTCGTATTTTTCGGACATGAACTTGGTGAAAACGATTTTTTTTTTTAAATTTAAGCATTAATAACGTATTAAACGTCCATATATATTTTTAGGTTATACATATCTTGTTCACACGACCATGACAGATTTTGTACTGTGTTTTGAGATTTCGAGATATAGCGGAATCTTCTAACACGCATCCGAGTTGCATAAAGTATTTTTTCGTCACTGTCCACAACACCTTTCAAAAACGGCCAAACTTCAAAGATAATATACTTCTGAATGAAAATTTCGACGTAGGATATAGGAGGTTATGTGCGTTGATGGAATGCTGAGGCAGTTGTAAGGCAAGCCCCAATAGGGCCTTATTAAGGCAGAACACCACTGTGACCCCCTGTTTTTTTGCCATTTTTCAAGAATTTCTTTTTGTGGGAAAAAAAAGAGATATTCGAAATTTTTTTTTTGTTTTGTTCGTTGTTTATTGAAGATACATAAAAAAAAAATTTCAAATTTTTCACGCCCCATGGTGACGCTGGGGAAGCTCCCGCGTCAGGTACTGTTGCCTCAGCAGTGGTTCGCGGCACGCAGCAGAACTCTCTTCAAAGTCGATCTGAAAAAAAATACCGAGTGTTTTCGTTAATAATATAATATTTTGAAGAGAAGTACATAGGGATTTGAAAAAATATTGATTTTTAAAAAATAGGCACGCTTTTGAAATTAAAGGACGATTTTCGAGCAAAATTTCTCGTCGAAAATAGGCTATAACTTTTTTTATTATTGAGATATCGAAAAAATCCTATGTACTTCTTTAGATAATCTAGTTTTATTGATGCAGTCCAAATTTGAAGTCGATCGGATAAAAATTGCTCGAGTTCTGCTGCGTGCCGCACTCAAAAAAGTGGTTTTGAGAAAAACGCGTTCAAAGTTTTAGGTTTGTTAATTTATGCGATAAATTGGAGAAAAAAATTTTTACCTTTAATCAGCGATGCCGGCACCATATAGCTGGCCTTCAAGAAGCAAATGATTGTCCCTAGCATCTTTTCTCGAACTTGTAGAGGCTCTTCTTGCCTCTTTTGCAGCGTCTGTGAGCGAGCGCTCCGCCAGCTCGATCCGCGCTGCGTCGGTTTCAACGCAAAAATTGAAACAATTTGGGCCGATAGTTATCCCCAACGTCTCCAAAACTTTCATGAGGCTTCTCAGGCCATCATTGAATAATAATACCGCGACATCAGCTGCAATATCGACGATTTTTTTGCTCCCGGACTGACACTTGGGGGCTATTGCCCAAACTGATTTGTTGTAGCTTTCGTTGTTGTTTTGCGTGAAGCCGCCCAAACAACACTGCAGCAAATCGTCTCTGCTCAAATTTTCGAAGACTGGCGTAATTGCCTCCAATAGTTCCTCAGGAAGAGGCGGCTTATGGTGATATTCAGAAATATTACCGCGTGCGACCGTTCGCTGCCACGAGCACCACGACTCGGCTCCCTCTGGGCAATCATCATGTTGTGGCTCACTATCTGTGGATATTTTATGTTTGATAGTTGCCCAAATTGCCTTCCTCATTTTTTCAACATCATCGCTGTTCCTCCGAATAGCCAAGCCGTAATATGTGCTCAACTCGTCAATCAATTTTCCGGTGAGCTTTCCTCTGCCAGACAATCCTTTTTTTTCACGATTTCGCGGAGGCGCGTCCCCATACGTTTTTGGACCCCGAGCGTCACGGAGCGCTGCACCGCTCCACAAAATATTCAATATCTCCGAAAATAATTATTTTTTCGACCTGGGTCCAACGGCATCTTAATCTTAAATGTATTTTAGATTTTTCTAGATGGTTTTAAAAAAATCGATTTTTTGAAGCCGTCACAGTGGTGTTGTCCCTTAAGTCAAGCCCTAGTAGGGCGATATCCGTATCGCCTAATTTACGGGAGTAAAAAGGCACCCTGATCAGGCCGCAGTAAGGTAGCCTTCTTACTCCCGTACTACGGTTTCACCGATCCGGTCGGCATCCGGCACCGATCAGGCGTACTTCATTACGGCATTCCAGACCGCAGCATGATAGCGGCCTGATCAGTGTTCAGGCTGCCTGATCAAAATTTCTAGTCGGGCTCTCTCATTGATCACGTCGCATTGCGAAGCAATATCAACTCGAGACTTACAAACGACTACGTGACGCTAATACGATATTTCCAAATTCATTTAAAAAAAAAGCCATACGCCGAAAAAAACCTTGCCTCCCCCCCCCCCCCCCCCCCCCATAAAAGACACATACATATCGATTGCACGTAAAGAGAAAAATAATCGCCGACCGATTCGGATGAACGTACATGTCCTTGTTTTCCAGTCGTCTTTCATTATACATACTTTTTCGTATACATAACTCGCGCAATAATTCCTCGTCGTGTATACTCAACGTAGCCGCTGTTTGAGTCTAAAGCCTCGAAGAGACAAAAGTACAAAAGCGCATATATATATGTCCATAAAAAGTCGTCCGTTTGAGGTTCGCCAAACGTTGGCAAGTGTAGTAGGAGTATATATACGAGCTTTCAGTGCTTTTAGCCGTTTCGTGAGTGCTCCAACGATTCTCCGCAATATCTCTCGGCTTTTATCCATTTCTCACGGCTCTTTAACGGTTTATGATTATGATGATTATTATTATTATTATTATTATACGCCAGAAAGAGGAGACACTCTCGGGGTAGTCCATGAACATCGCAAAGCCTGAACAAAAGTTGAAACGCAGCTATTACCGAATTTGTGTATATATGTTGCGTGGATGTTGGTGGGCGGGGAGTATTTTTACCCCATTAATCCACGTAATGTTGGTTACCAACGCATGTAGCTCTTTTGAGGACGCGTCTTAAATTTTTTTTTTTTTAACGTGCCGTTGATTTTGAGGACGGGAGGGGCTTTGAAACGATATTTCTATAAATACACGGAGAGAATTAAAAAGTAATTTTTGTCGTGAATTTCACGGTAAAAATTACCGTGATATATTTCAATGTGGTGACAAGTGAGAAAGGCATAATAATTCGTATGCGACAAGTTTTTTTTTTAACTCACGTTACAGAAAATTTCAAATACGTAGCTAAAATTTGACTATGCAAGAAGGGTAGCGCGCACGGTAATTTTTACCGACAGCACAATACATTTTCCTATAACACTCATTAAGGCCGTCTTCTAGTCTAGAATTTTGAAAAAAATCGATTTTTTTTTTTGCATATTTTCAACGTTTAGTATTTCAAGAATATACCCTCCAAAGGAAATTTGGAAATTCCAAATATTAACGGTAAGTTACAGCTGTAATTAGTGAGGTGGAAACTTAACCGGCGCTGCCGGACCGAATCGAACAATAGACGGTTCCGTCTGCTCGACTACCTCCCGAGCAGAAATTTGTTCAGGGTGAAATCCGGACCGGATCAGGCTGCCACAATAGCAAATCCGGGCCGGATCAGGCAAATTTAGTCCGGCCCTGATCAGGGATGTAACGCTTTTGCAAATTCAGGTCCGGATCAGGCACCTTATCAGGCTCTGATCAGGCGCTTTATCAGGCCCGGATCAGGCACCTTACCAGGCTCGGATTAGGCACTATATCTGGCTCGGATCAAGCAACTTATCTGGCCCGGATCAGGTGCCTCATCCTGCCTGAGACATGCGTGTCATCTGGCTCAATCATTTGATTAATTTTTTGTTTAAAAATAGATCAACATTTATTAAATTATTATCGCAGTTACACGTTATCAAGTTTACTAACGTTGTTAAAAATATGAAACATATGAAAACATTTTTTTTAAGTTTAAGTTTTTATTTTACTTGACTTGATCGTTTAGTTTTTGTTCCGGTTTTGGCGATGACCGTCCCAATCTTTCCGGCCCAATCTGTCTGGCGCAAATCATGCGTGCCTGATCAGGGCGCCTTATTGATACCTGATAAGGCTTCTATCCGGCGCAAATCAGGCGTGCCTGATCAGGGCGCCTTATTGATCCCTGCTCAGGCCCCTGTCCGGCGCAAATCATGCGTGCCTGATCAGGGCGCCTTATTGATACCTGATAAGGCTTCTATCCGGCGCAAATCAGGCGTGCCTGATCAGGGCGCCTTATTGATCCCTGCTCAGGCCCCTGTCTGGCTCAAATCAGGCGTACCTGATCAGGGCGCCTTATTGATCCCTGATCCGGCCCTGATGGATCCTCAGGCAGCCTGATTAGATTTCTGCTCGGGCTGAGGCCCTACCCTTCGTGATATTCACGTTTCTTGACTACCTGAGGTCTCCTACCCTTTATTTTATGGACCAGGAATCGCCGATTAACGAAATGTAAGTATATGTACCATTATATGACTTAGACTGCCTGAAACTGTACTCGAATCTTTAAACGCGTTTTTCTCGAAACTACTTTTTTCGAGACGGTTGACATGATATCTCAAGTTGTAATGAACCGACTTACTTGAAATTTTTTGTGGACCTTCTCTATACACCCCTCTATCGTCCCTACCAGATTTATCGCGAAATTTTGTTACTAATTATTTAAAAAAAATCAACAATCGTGAAAAAAAACGGCAAAAAATGACCTTTGTTTAAACAGCCGCCATTTTGCAAATTTTTTTTTTTTGCCTGAGGTAGGGGCTATAATGACATCCTTACTAATTAAGAATCTATTTTTTTTTTTTTTCAGATGACCAGGAGGGTTGGAATCATGTCAACCAGGAGAGGCCGTTTTTTTTTCCACCCCCACTTTACCAGCCTGCATCTACCAGAATTATGGATTTTTTTTTCGCCAATTTTTTTATACAATGTCAAAGGATGAATAAATATGTGGTAAAAAGATGGATACGGAAATATTTTTTGTTTTTTTTTTAATCGCATGTTGAAAAATTCCCAAATTTTGGCCCTCTAGACTAGAAGACGGCCTTAAATTTGATAATAAATCTTAAAATAACTGTTATAAAGACGATACTTTTTTATAGACATTTTTGAAAGGCATAAAATAATAAAATGCACAGTAAAATTTCGCTGATATTATATATTTTTTTAAATTTAAGTTTTACGTATTTTGTTACACATGAAAATTTACTAGAAAATCTGGCAAAATTTTCTATCTGAAGAAGAAATTTTATTTTATTTTCGTGAAAATCTGTGTGTTTACTCAGTAATAATAAGCGAAGTTTCAGGCTTGTCATCTGGTTACCGTTACTGCACGGTAATTTTTAACATTTAATTCTCTCCGTGTATCGGTAAATCGATCCAAAGGTGATTTTGAGGACAATAGGATTCACACAATTTCGAATACGAGGACATTAGGCTACTACGAGAACGGTCCTTAAAGTCGAATGATTCAAAACCACTATTTCGCATATACACACGCACACACAAATGTGCATAAGTGTTCAGTGTTCTATAAACTTATGCCGAACTATACTGGCTAGTAGTATAGTACATATAAATAACGAGCGCGGTGCGACTGTAATCTCTCAGCGCCAGTTGGTCGCTCTCACTTTGAGGCCCGGTCGACGGGTCGTTTGATCTTCTCGACTCGTCCTTTCTCTCTCTCTCTCTCTCTCTCTCTCTCTCTCTCTCTCTCGCTCGCTGCCTCTTCTCTCTCACTCGCTGCCTCTCTCTCTCTCACTCGCTGCCTCTCTCTTTTTCTCCTATCCATATTTTTCCCTCTTGCGCGCACATTTTGTTGGTCGCTTTGCTTTGCTGCTCTCTTCCACCCTCCCCCTCTTCAGCCGGCCAACCATCATCGTCCTCCTTCTCCTCCTTCTGCTACTCGACGTGCGTGTGTATCATCACTGCAGCATGTGACCGCGCGTAGCATCACACACGTGAAGGGAAAACGCGCGCGCGCGCGAGCGCAACACATAGCATTAACGACAAAACAAAACGTTTTTTTGCTTTCTAGCTTTTTACTCCCTCCCCTATTGTTTTAAGGGACAACACCACTGTGACGGCTTCAAAAAATCGATTTTTTGAAAACCATCTAGAAAAATCTAAAATACATTTAAGATTAAGATGCCGTTGGACCCAGGTCGAAAAAATAATTATTTTCGGAGATATTGAATATTTTGTGGAGCGGTGCAGCGCTCCGTGACGCTCGGGGTCCCGCGCGGCCGCCTCTTCCTGAGGAAGTATTGGAGGCAATTACGCCAGTCTTCGAAAATTTGAGCAGAGACGATTTGCTGCAGCGTTGTTTGGGCGGCTTCACGCAAAACAACAACGAAAGCTACAACAAATCAGTTTGGGCAATAGCCCCCAAGTGTCAGTCCGGGAGCAAAAAAATCGTCGATATTGTAGCTGATATCGCGGTATTATTATTCAATGATGGCCTGAGAAACCTCATGAAAGTTTTGGAGACGTTGGGGATAACTATCGGCCCAAATTGTTTCAATTTTTGCGTTGAAACCGACGCAGCGCGGATCGAGCTGGCGGAGCGCTCGCTCACAGACGCTGCAAAAGAGGCAAGAAGAGCCTCTACAAGTTCGAGAAAAGATGCTAGGGACAATCATTTGCTTCTTGAAGGCCAGCTATATGGTGCCGGCATCGCTGATTAAAGGTAAACATTTTTTTTTTCCAATTTATCGCATAAATTAACAAACCTAAAACTTTGAACGCGTTTTTCTCAAAACCACTTTTTTGAGTGCGGCACGCAGCAGAACTCGAGCAATTTTTATCCGATCGACTTCAAATTTGGACTGCATCAATAAAACTAGATTATCTAAAGAAGTACATAGGATTTTTTCGATATCTCAATAATAAAAAAAGTTATAGCCTATTTTCGACGAGAAAATTTGCTCGAAAATCGTCCTTTAATTTCAAAAGCGTGCCTATTTTTCAAAAATCAATATTTTTTCAAATCCTTATGTACTTCTCTTCAAAATATCATATTATTAACGAAAACACTCGGTATTTTTTTTCAGATCGACTGTGAAGAGAGTTCTGCTGCGTGCCGCGAACCACTGCAGAGGCAACAGTACCTGACGCGGGAGCTTCCCCAGCATGACCATGGGGCGTGAAAAATTTGAAATTTTTTTTTTATGTATCTTCAATAAACAACGAACAAAACAAAAAAAAAATTTCGAATATCTCTTTTTTTCCCACAAAAAAAAATTCTTGAAAAATGGCAAAAAAACAGGGGGTCACAGTGGTGTTCTGCCTTAATACACATTTGTATTTAGGTGTGTATATATATATATATGTGTGTTCGTGTATGCGTTCATGTGGGAATTCAAAGCAGCAGCGCTGATCAATCCGATCCCTAACACCATAAAAATCTACAATTCGGCTGATTGTGGGACCAAAGGACCAGGAGTCTTTGTCACTCTCATCTCACTTTGTGTACAGTCACGCCGCCTATTGTGTGTTTGCCTGTGTCTGTGTGTGTGTGTGTGTGTGTGTGTGTGTGTGTGTGTGTGTGTGTGTGTGTGTGTGTGTGTGTGTGTGTGTGTGTGTGTGTGTGTGTGTGTGTGTGTGTGTGTGTGTGTGTGTGTGTGTGTGTGTGTGTGTGTGTGTGTGTGTGTGTGTGTGTGTGTGTGTGTGTGTGTGTGCGCGCGATGTATCGGGCTACCCGGGAGAGTTACGTGGAACGCGTGCGAAGGCTGCTGTTGTGCTTTCACCGCGCGTCAGAGTGGAATCTCTTCGGCTAGTGTGTTGTGTGTTGATGATGGCTTCCTCTTCTCTTGTCGATTACGTACGTGTACGTCCATCCGAGAGAGGTTTACGCGGGCCTCGCGTAAAAAACACTCTTTCCTTTTACAACACTCTGCCTCTCTCTCTCTCTCTCTCTCTCTCTCTCTCTCTCTCTCTCTCTCTCTCTCCCTCCCTCTCTCTCTCTTTTTCTCTCTCGATAGCACGTCAAGACATTGCAATAGCATAAGTGCGACTGAGCGAACCAAGAATTCGGGAAAAACGAGCGGTCGAAAGAGTATGAGGCGAGAGAGAGAGAGAGAGAGAGAGAGAGAGAGAGAGGCAAAGTGTTGTGTAGTCGCAGAGTTTTCAGGGCCGGATGTTTAGGGAGCAAAGACGAAAAAATGAACACAAATGTAATTACCACGCATCTTTCTCACCGTACATTCGAATGGACCAGGACTCTAGATCATTTTCTTTTTTAACGTAATCTCGTAGCTCTTTTAAATTTGCCCGTATAATTTTCAGCAAGAATATTGCAACGCGCGATATCGTATGGTGAAGCATCTTACTGATTGTATTTTGAAGACATTCAACTTAAGGTAGTATGTGCACGAACCTCCTTATTAGGAAAAAAATTGATTTTTTTGTATGCTGTAGTATAGACATACAGAATGACGTCCGCGAAAACTCAGCATGCCTTATCGGCTAGATACAATAGTAATTAATTCACGAAATCAATGCATTTGACCCATACAAATATGGGGAATCCGTGCGGATCGAGCTTTGAGACGAAAATAATAGTAGTTCGCGAATAGATATGAGCTATGCGAAAAGCGATAAATAACAAGAAAACTGTCGCGGTTACGTATGTTGCATAAAAAATATAGATTACGGGATATTTTGAGCAGATATTATCGATTGAATCGTCTAATTTTTGCGTTCGCTAGCGGTGTCTGTCATGGCGGGAGAGATGGCGTAGATTTGGCAAAACCGCATGCCGTCAGCTGTGTTCGTATCCGGGAGGCCGAATCGAGCCGGTCAATTTGAATGCAACGACAAAAGTTGTAGATTCTTTACGCGAGAAATTTGCTCATTAATGATAAATAATTATGGATTGAATATTATATAATGAAGTTTTTATCATTCTTTTTTATCTTCGCGGGAGTTTTTGGTACTCCATATTGTATGTAAGACCGAAGTTACATACGCACATTGCACACACACTACACACATGCTTGCACACACGGACGGCATAAACAAACTTTTGGCATTGATCGGAAGCGGCTGAGGACAGCGTTGCCACGAATATTGCCAGAATTATGAAATAGCGGACGGTGAGACAACTCAAGTAAAATCTGATTGCTATTTTAATACTTTACTTTTCATAATATAATGCACACAGTTATCACATACACTTCTCAAATAATTATTTTCCGTATCATATTTATTATTGTACCTAAATGTATTATATTTTGCATTTTTCAGATTCGAAAATTGATAGATATTCTGTTGTCTAGTCAATCCGCTAGTACTACCTTAATGACCAAATTTCTCGCGTGAAGAACCTACAACTTTTGTCGTTGCATTCAAATTGGACGGCTCGATTCGGCCTCCCGCATACAAATACAGCTGACGGCATGCGGTTTTGCCAAATCTACGCCATCTCTCCCGCCATGACAGACACGGCTAGCGAACGCGAAAATTAGTCGATTCAATCGATAATATCTGCTCGAAATATCCCGTAACCTATATATTTGTATGCAATATACGTGACCGCGACAGTTTTCTTGTTATTTATCGCTTTTCGCGTAGCTCGTATCTATTCGCGAACTACTATTATTTTCGTCTCAAACTTCGATCTGCACGGATTCCCTATATGGTATGGGTCAAATGCATTGATTTCGTGAATTAATTACTATTGTATCTAGCCGTTAAGGCATGCTGAGTTTTCGCGGACGTCATTCTGCATGTCTATACTACAGCATACGAAAAAATCAATTTTTTTTTCTAATAATGAGGTTCGTGCATATACCATCTTAACAAACTCGGAATGTTGTTATTATTTGACGTGTCGAAATTTGTCGAATAACGTCGAAATTATAACAGATAGAACCTTGTGAAATTGAGAAGCGTTAAAAAAAATTTCCCCGAAACTAAATATTTTCTAGTGACAACAATGATACGCTAGCCTCGTGAATTATTTCAAATCCTTAAGGTAGTACTAGCGGATTGACTAGTCAATAGAATATCTATCAATTTTCGAATCTGAAAAATGCAAAATATAATACATTTAGGTACAATAATAAATATGATACGGAAAATAATTGTTTGAGAAGTGTATGTGATAACTGTGTGCATTATATTATGAAAAGTAAAGTATTAAAATAGCAATCAGATATGACTTGAGTTGTCTCACCGTCCGCTATTTCATAATTTTGGCAATATTCGTGGCAACGCTGTCCTCAGCCGCTTCCGATCAATGTCAAAAGTTTGTTTATGCCGTCCGTGTGTGTAAGCATCTGTGTAGTGTGTGTGCAATGTGCGTACGTAACTTCGGTCTTACATACAATATGGAGTACAAAAAACGCCCGCGAAGATAAAAAAGAATGATAAAAACTTCATTATATAATATTCAATCCATAATTATTTATCATTAATGAGCAAATTTCTCGCGTAAAGAATCTACAACTTTTGTCGTTGCATTCAAATTGACCGGCACGATTCGGCCTCCCGGATACGAACACAGCTGACGGCGTGCGGTTTTGCCAAATCTACGCCATCTCTCCCGCCATGACAGACACGGCTAGCGAACGCAAAAATTAGTCGATTCAATCGATAATATCTGCTCGAAATATCCCGTAACTTATATTTTGTATGCAACATACGTAACCGCGACAGTTTTCTCGTTATTTATCGCTTTTCGCATAGCTCATATCTATTCGCGAACTACTATTACTTTCGTCTCAAAGCTAGATCCGCACGGATTTCCCATATGGTATGGCTCAAATGCATTGACTTCGTGAATTAATTACTATTGTATCTAGCCGTTAAGGCATGCTGAGTTTTCGCGGACGTCATTCTGTATGTCTATACTACAGCATACAAAAGAAAATCCATTTTTTTTCCTAATAAGGAGGTTCGTGCGCATACTACCTTAAGGCGAAGTAGAAGATTTACCATGTTTGATGAGTGCGAGAGCGATAGCTGAAATTTTCGGAAAGAAATTTCTCAGAGCTGAGTAATATTTGGGGAAGAAGAAAACCGTCAAGCGCTGCGTCAAAGAATTTTACAGAGCCTGATGCTATGTTTTTCCAAAAACAAAAAAAAACAAAAAAAACTTAATGATCTAGGAGAAAAGTCCGTTCGAAAAGTTTGTGAGGTTACGTTGACCTTGCGAATGCCCTCAGACCAAAGGGTTGACGCGACAAAGGGTGGCTGTTAAAGAACCTGATTAAAAAGACGAGGCTGCAAAACTTTATTATCCAGTGTATGGATCTCCGTATAGATCTCGAGACTGGAAAGCGGTGGTATTGTTGTTTTGGTGAGTGGCTCGAAGCGCATCGTATACGGGCCTGATGACCGCGGCACAGGGATGGCAGAAGAGGCAAAGAGAGGCGGGAATTATACGAGGAACGTGGTATAGTGCCTTTCTGGGCTCGCCGAGTGTGCGTGCGTGCGCGCGCGCGCGCGCGGGTAAACTTCTTGCGGTTGTGTTGGTGTGCGCCGAGCGCGGCGCCGCGCCGCTTTGACCGAGGTCGACGAGATCTCCCCGACTCTCAGTCAGTCAAACGTAGATCGTCGATCTGGAAGGATCATCGAGAGGTAGCGCCCCTGGAACCGAGGCGGGCAAGTTCGAAAGTGAACGGGGCGTAAAGCTTGAAAGAAGAATCTCCCGACACGATTCAATGAGGAAGACAAAACAGAGAATCATATGGCTATACGAAAAAATTGAACATTGATCACACAAACGTGCGCGTCGAGCGTATAAACGACGCGTATAGGATCGTAACAGTAAATCGCAGCAATAGGAACGAAGATTTGCTGTCCGGCTGTTTGCGGACACGTGTACAAACGCTTTTACACGCAAAGCAAACAACAAAGACCAAAACAAACATCTTATTCCAACAAAGGAACTTCAAATTCGTGTTTTTTTTTTGTTTTTTTTTTTGGCATTTGTCGTGCCTCAAAAGTGAGCGATATTTGATATTATCTGCATTCGGGCAATCCTGGATCGTTCGGAGTGCGCGTGATGTGGAAGCAATCGTGGATCTGTTTTGATCCGTTATAGTGCGTGGGTTTTTTTTTTTTTTTTGTTTTTTCGCGAAACGTGCGGTCTTGCGACGTGTTTCAATATCGTTCGTATCTTCGTGCGCTCGGAACTCTTCCTTCATCGTACTGCCGTAGAGATCTACGAGGCCGCATACACACAACTTTCGTGCTTCGAGGAAAACCGTGTACAAGTGTGTGTGGGTGCGCGCGCGTGAAATACATCCGGAAGAGCATTGACTCTGAAGTTTTCTTTTTTTTTTTTTTCTTTTTCAATCTTCATTCGGAGGCCACGTCGAACGAGGAGTACTTTTTGTTGTCGTTGGGTGTTTCTAGTTAGGCCGAAAACACACGCTGTCGTTTACGGTGTGCGTGCACGCGACGACGCATGAGGGCCTCATGGCTACCGGATTGGTGAAGTGGTGGCGAGCAAGATTTCTCGCCGGCTACAAACCCTTTTCTGGTAAAAACCACTTTTATCTCATTATTATATTTTTTTTTCTTCTTTTTTTTCTTTACTACAGTGGAAGGAAATACTTGACAAATAGATAGGTGCACGTATAATAATATTTAAGACTTTATCGTAGTCGGTAATCAATTCGTATTCATTTGTGAGCCATTAGGAATGTAGGCTTGCGCCATCTGGGACCCTCACGCACCTCTCACTTCCGGTTCGATGAAATTTAACGCGCTTGCCTCTTGTTTCACGCTCAGTAGAGTGAAATTACCATTATAAAATGGTTGGCATTTCTTTTTCTGGATTTTAAGCCGCGTGCATGGGTTTTTAATTTATCCTCTCCCTAATGCTACATGTGTATTGTGTGGAAAAATTATTTTCAACTCTTTGTATCAACGCAATTTTGGTTACCAAAACAACTGACTGGTTTGCGGACGGTCCTCGAAATGTCCTTTGTATAAATATACTTATATATTAGGGTGGTCATTATTTGGGGTCAAAATTAATTTTACCCTTTCCGCCCCCTAAATCGGTTCGAAATACGTAAAAAGCTGTAATTTTTTCAGATTTTTTCAGATTAAAAAAAAAAAATGTTTAACCCTTGACCACGGGGGTTGAAGTTTTCCATTTAAAATACATGGGGTTTTCCTGCGTTTGCAGTCACTATTTTACTGTGGGCCTAAATATGTTTGTAGAAATCTTGAAATTTTCAGAAATTAGTTTACAAGCATGTTGCTACATGGAAAAAATGTCCAAAACTCCTACCCTCAAAATGTTGTATAACATCACCATAATAATTATAACTTTTTTTTTTTATAATTTTTTATTTATTTTGCTTCGTCGTTTTTTTATAAATGTATTTAAAATAGAATAATTTTCTAAACGAGTTACAAATTCTCAAGTATTGTCTCCTTTTTTGCGTCTGGATGATTTTTTTTTCGATAATCTCTTACAATTTGTAAAATGAACTGTTTTTGTTGTTCGTTCCGTGTGAGTATTTCATTGTAATCGGTGAACACTGTTCACCAATTACAATGAAATACTCACACGGATCGGTGAACACTGTTCACCGATTACAATGAAATACTCACACGGAACGAACAACAAAAACGGTTCATTTTACAAATTGTAAGAGAATATCGAAAAAAATCATCCAGACGCAAAAAAGGAGACAATACTTAAGAATTTGTAACTCGTTTAGAAAATTATTCTATTTTAAATACATTTATAAAAAAAACGAGGAAGCAAAATAAATTTAAAAATTATAAAAAAAAAAGTTATAATTATTATGGTGATGTTATACAACATTTTGAGGGTAGGGGTTTTGGAAATTTTTTCCATGTAGCAACATGCTTGTAAACTAATTTCTGAAAATTTCAAGATTTTACAAACATATTTAGGCCCACAGTAAAATAGTGACTGCAAACGCAGGAAAAGCCCATGTATTTTAAATGGAAAACTTCAACCCCCGTGGTCAAGGGCTAAACATTTTTTTTGTTAATCTGAAAAAATTACAGCGTTACTTTTTACGTATTTCGAACCGATTTAGGGGGCGGAAAGGGTACAATTAATTTTGACCCCAAATAATGACCACCCTAATACACACGCATGAACACACTAACTTTTTTGCCCGCACTTTCGACGGAGTTTATGTGACAAACCACGCCATTGTCTAAAGGACACTAAATGGAAAATCACAATTTCTTAGGTTTTATTTGACGTATCCAAATGTTGCGATAATAAAACCTCCCAGAATTATTGTGCACTTTGTTTAGTGCAGGGTACTTCTGGAAAGATCTATCTTCACGTACTAAAGGTTCAGGAAGAAAACATTTAAGGGGCCAGTCCACTTTGGAGCCACGAAAAAAAGGCTATTTTCGCGATTTTTTTATTTTTTTAAGGATTTTATAAAAGATATGAATATAAAAGTTGTTGGGCTTGATAAATAAAGTCTTGAAATACATTTTAAAAAATATATTTTAATTCATTTTATTCATTTTTAAGTCCAAAAACTATAGTTTAACGTAACGCCTCAAAAATAGGTGGGCTAGGTAGCTCCATCACAACTCGGCAACGGCTTGTCTGAAACAAAAAAATCAAAGTCCATTAGATTCAGTATGACACCAGCTACAAAATGACCCTCGGATATAAAGTTTTATCAAAAAATAAAAAAATGGCAGATGAAAAACGAAAAAAAGTATTTAAAAAACGCGTTTTTTTCGCAGTTTTTCGCATAAAAAAAAAGAGCAAAAATCAAAATTTTAAAACCATCGAGGGTCATCTTGTTGCGAATCATGTTTACAATATGTGGTTCAAATTTCAAGAGAATCGGTTTATTAGTTTTAGAGATACGATGGAGCTAGATTTTGAAAACGTGTTGTTTCGAAAAAAGCGCTTTTCAAGAGACGCGGCAGCGTCTCGACGCCAAGTAATAAAAAAAAAAAAACGACTGTCACGACACGACACGCCGCGCACTCTTTATACGCCAAGATGGGCTTTAGCAGACGACTTTTTAACTTATATGAAGTTTATACTATGAACAAATCTTATCTAAACTCAATCGGCAATTTCTGCACCGTACAAAATCCCTTCTGATTGCTCATCATCGTCGATTTCTTCAACTCTTGCACGGAGAGAATTAAACGTTAAAAATTACCGTGCAGTAACGGTAACCAGATGACAAGCCTGAAACTTCGCTTATTATTACTGAGTAAACATACAGATTTTCACGAAAATAAAATAAAATTTCTTCTTCAGATAGAAAATTTTGCCAGATTTTCTAGTAAATTTTCATGTGTAACAAAATACGCAAAACTTAAATTCAAAAAAATATATAATATCAGCGAAATTTTACTGTGCATTTTATTATTTTATGCCTTTCAAAAATGTCTATAAAAAAGTATCGTCTTTACAACAGTTATTTTAAGATTTATTATAAAATTTAATGAGTGTTATAGGAAAATGTATTGTGCTCTCGGTAAAACATTATCGTGCGCGCTACCCTTCGTGTATAGTCAAATTTTAGCTACGTATTTAAAATTTTCTGTAACGTGAGTTAAAAAAAAAACTTGTCGCATACGAATTATTATGCTTTTCTCACTTGAATCACCACATTGAAATATATCACGGTAATTTTTACCGTGAAATTCACGACAAAAATTACTTTTTAATTCTCTCCGTGTATCTTTGAAAACTTAAAAATGTACATTTTGTAAAATAAAATGTTAGCGTAACATCTTCAGAATATGATAAGAAAGTTTCAAAACAAAATTCACCTGGCCGGGCGCTTTCATGGAACAGACCAGAAAGATCACAAAATCGTTTTTTTTTTATGGCTTACGCTCTATGTTTGGAATTTGCAATGTTCTGGCTGAAATACATTGCGAGCAAGTACACTTTCACGTAATGTATAGCCGGCCAGCACATTGACATTTCTTTAAAAATGAAGCCTAAGAAATGTCGGAAGCTGCTTTCGTTTGGTTCTGGTCTCTTTTGAGCACTCAGAACAGCGGCGGTTTGCAGAGCGAACACGCTCTCGTCATCGCGATTGTCGGCGAATCCGATGGCGATCGGGCCGAGTTTGACTTAGAGAGGTCGGATTTTCATAAAATTTTGACACAATACTTCTGAATGTATGTACTTTCGAAAACAGTAAAAAAAAAATCGATTTTTTTTAAATTTTCAAAGTGGACTGGCCCCTTAAGCATGTTTTCACACCAACTTTGGTCAGACAACCATTACTTAAAATGATGGGCATCGTTAGAGATTATCGTATACTAATCCTACCAGTCGTAGGTTTAGGTTGAGAAAATAAATGTACAGACGGTTATTACATTATTATAGAAGTGCCATTTTTATTGTCAGGGAACGTGCATTCGTTAAAATTATACGCAACACGATTAGTTTTCTAAATAATGCACGGAGAGAATTAAAAAGTAATTTTTGTCTTCAATTTCACGGTAAAAATTACCGTCATATATTTCAATGTGGTGACAAGTGAGAAAAGCATAATAATTCGTATGCAACAAGTTTTTTTTTAACTCGCGTTACAAAAAATTTCAAATACGTAGCTAAAATTTTACTATACAAGAAGGGTAGCGCGCACGATAATTTTTACCGAGTGCACAATACATTTTCCTATAACACTCATTAAATTTTATAATAAATCTTAAAATAACTGTTATAAAGACGATTCTTTTTTATACACATTTTTGAAAGGTATAAAATAATAAAATGCACAGTAAAATTTCGCTGATATTATATATTTTTTAAGTTTAAGTTTTGCGTATTTTGTTACACATCAAAATTTACTAGAAAATCTGGTAAAATGTTCTATCTAAAGAAGAAATTTTATTTTATTTTCGTGAAAATCTGTGTTTTGCTCAGTAATAATAAGCGAAGTTTCAGGGTTGTCATCTGGTTACCGTTGCTGCACGGTAATTTTTAACATTTAATGCTCTCCGTGTGATGCAAAAAAAATGTTCTTGATTTTAAATAGAATTTTTTTTTCCTAAAGAAGGGTAGAACTTCCAAATTGTTAAGAAAATTCGTGCTTCTCGATTATGATTGTTAAGGCGGGATCCTGAATTAGCCGGTTCGAAAAATCGATATTTTGAGGAATTTTTTTCGGGTAAAAAAAAGCAAGTTTAGCGAAATTTTCAGATTATTTTATTACATGTCTGAACGTAAGAAAACAATTTTATTTAAAGAAAAATATCAACAGGCAACCGATTTTTATGCACATTCGTGCCACTGCTGTTTCCATGCGGCGTGACAAATGGAGCTCGTAATTTTCATCTGAAACAAAAAAACCAAAAACCATTTTAATTGTGACATATTTTTCTTCTATATGAACTAAAAAAAACGAAATTTTTTTTGAAATTTGAATGTTTTTTCGGGTTTGAAGTAGAAAATGTGCTTTTTGTGAAAAAAAAAAAAAATTACTTCAACTTGCTAAAAAAATTGTTAAAATTTTTTTTTTCGACAATGTTTTTAGTTCAAATAGAAAAGAAAACGATACTGAAGCGAACAAGCTTTGGTTTGTTTCGATTGGACTTCTAGTTTTTTTGTAATCAGATACGCCAAAGTAGAAAAATCGTAAAAACGAAAACTCGAGAAAACGGGCGCCCTAACTGCCCGAGCGCCCGTATACCTGCTCGACACTCCACTACGTTTAGTGCTGTATCTTTGAAAATATTTCGAATTGGGCTATAAAACTTTGTCTAGACATTCTTAGATACATCAGGAATAGATTTAAACAATAAAAAAAATCGATTTTTTGGACCTTCTAATTCAGGATCCGGCCTTAAAGTGATGTGAAAAGATCGGGCGCTACAGAGATAGCAATATTTTTCGGCGGAGCGAGAGAGATTGACATAGAATGTGTTTTACATATTGAAGGAAGCTCTCTTTTCGACAACAGTGCTTGTATCCAGAAAAAGTTCAATTTCGAAATTCCCCATTATTTTCACTACACTGTCGAGCAAAAATATACTCAAAATGTCGGCAATTTAGTACCGTTTTTTTTTTTTCATGTAAAATTGCGAATTGTCGCCAATATTGAAACGTTAATGCGCGTAATTAATACTTTTACAAGAGAATTCTTTTCCCCAACTCACAAACAGTGCAGCGAAAATTGCAGAACCTTCGAAGTTGTGAATTCGACGGATTTCTACGTGTAAAGAAAGAAGAAAAAAAACGGTGTTTCCGAAAATTCATTGGCCACGAACTCGAGGCCTGCCTACCTTAAAGTATGGCGCAGGAAGACGAGTAACTCGCACGGTTGTCCCGTTCGCCCGTGGTGCTCGGATCCCATTAAGTTTTCAATGTTCGGCTGTAAGTCACGGTGGGTAATCGGGGACGGGACGGGACACGTCGTTACTTTTCCCAGAGTGTTACTTCGGAACTTTGATTGTACGATTAACATACATTTATACTCGGTGCGCGTGGGGTGCGAGCGCGTTTGATGAACGTGTAAAGGTTGCGGCAGAAAGAAAGAGGAAGGGAGGGAAGGAGAGAGAGAGGCGGGAGGAGGCGAGCGTGGATCGACGATAGGACGAGAATGCCGAAGGTGCTTGAACCGCCTTTGAAGGCGATTTATCACGGCGTATCGAGGCACCGACCGCGCGCAACGCACGAAGACACTTATATTATCAACGAATACACGATTATCAATGAGCTCGCCAGCGTCTTTCTGGCTTTAAAGAGTTCACAGCCGAGACTCGAAACGGGCCCTTAACCCTCCCCTCCGTCCGTATTAATTAATTAAACACAAGTCGGCAAACACTCGACTCTTCCGACTATAAACTCTCGCTTTGAGACTCGGCTCTCGGCGGAATCTCCAATTGTCGCTGAAAACAGACGAGCACAGGACAATTCCCTTCTCTTCGCTTTTT
>CAWVQM010000255.1:0-58148 GCA_963932345.1 Ophion ventricosus | reverse complement strand
AAAACTGCTCTTCAAGGGGGGTGGTCCCCGTCGGTGAGATACAAAAAGCACCCCCGTTTGTTGGCGGCCCTCGGCAACGAGGAAAAATCCCTCGCCCCCAAGCGGGACGACGGGCGTCGAGGGTGATCCCCGGAACGAACAACATCGGAACGTCCGATCAGGGCGGGGGGGGGGGGGACATCGCATTGTGCTCTCGCAAGCCCTCCAATCTCCTCCTCCCGCCTCTCGGCACCGCGAAGATCTCAACAAAAACGGGTCTCTTTCCTGATGGCTCACGCTTTTGACCGATCGGCAACGGCTGCCCCGCCAAGGGGGAGAGACACCAATATGTCTGACAAATGGAAAAAGATGAGAGAGGGACCATCAACGATCATTACTTATTGCACAAACACTTTGGAATATTCATTACGTCCATGAGATTATGTTTTATCCAACGGACACAGACGTAGAAATGGGACGGTGATTTTGAATGTCTTCGACTTTGAGAACAGTTGCTACACGGAGAGAATTAAATGTTAAAAATTACCGTGCAACTTCGCTTATTATTACTGAGTACACCTGAAACTTCGCTTATTATTACTGAGTAAACACACAGATTTTCACGAAAATAAAATAAAATTTCTTCTTCAGATAGAAAGTTTTACCAGATTTTCTAGTAAATTTTCATGTGTAACAAAATACGCAAAACGTAAATTTAAAAAAATATATAATATCAACGAAATTTTACTGTGCATTTTATTATTTTATGCCTTTCAAAAATGTCTATAAAAAAGTATCGTCTTTATAACAGTTATTTTAAGATTTGTTATAAAATTTAATGAGTGTTGTAGGAAAATGTATTGTGCTCTCGGTGAAAATTATCGTGCGCGCTACCCCTCTTGTATAGTAAAATTTTAGCTACGTATTTGAAATTTTCTGTAACGTGAGTTAAAAAAAAAAAACTTGTCGCATACGAATTATTATGCTTTTCTCACTTGTCACCACATTGAAATATATCACGGTAATTTTTATCGTGAAATTCACGACAAAAATGACTTTTTAATTCTCTCCGTGTACAATACCTATTAATCTCCATACGCAACATTTCGTAAATGATGGATTAAAAATAACCCTCGGATGAGTGTAATCGTATTTATATGAAGGTCATTTCATGGACTATTCTGTCCCTAAAGTCAACGACTTGAATGAAAAACTGTTACAGAGGTATGACGGTTTCAAAATAACCCCCCCCCCCCCCCCCTCTCTCGCCCAGTAGAAAAGTGCACTACATAAGAATGCGATATAGAATTAATAGTTAAATTCGCAACGAAACGTATAAAGCTGTGATTAAATAACAATTATTTAAAACACATACATACAATACATTCGGGTGTACCAGCGTGAATCTACTGAATTTTAATCGAAGCAGGAAAAATTGACTTAAGCTTTATCGGGTTATTACAAACGATAGTACCTGTTGTAATGCTTTGCGAAACGCGTTATTGCAAACAAACAAAAAAAAATATTCGCCATTGAATTAATGAAGTCTTTACGAATTTTTTGCAAAATAAAAAAAAAATCGTATTACGCCAAACCGCGGCGTTTTACAGACGAGTGTGATATTTACTTGCCAGCCACACGACGACGAGCTCGACGCAATTGAGTCGGTTACCGGAAGTTCACAACAAAATGTTTATGTTCCCCGCTGACATTGGCGAAGGGATTTAAATTTGCCCGGTGCAATTTTTTGCCGTGTGTGTTCGATACGCGTACGACGCGGTACGTCACACCCACTAACGGACACACGCGGCAGAGACGAGGAAGGGGCCCTGAGATTCGAAAAGTTGCGGCACAGGGAGAGTGGAAACATCGGGGCAGCGTGGACGCGCAGGCGGCAAAAGAGTATCAGAAGGCGAGGGGGATTATGTAGAGTCGCGCACAGCTGCAGTTCACAGCGGGAGAATTCAGAAAATGCCAGCGAGCGGGTATAGAAAAACTATTGAAGGAGAACTCTGACTATGGAGAGAAAATCCTCTGAGAGAAGGAGGCAAATAGAAATACAAAAACAGTGAGAGCGAGAGAGAGAGAGAGAGAGAGAGAGAGAGAGAGAGAGAGAGAGAGAGCGCGAGCGAGAGAGAGAGAGAGAAAGAGAGGAGTCGCAAGGAAAAATAGAGAAAAGTACAGATAAATAAGTAGATAGATAGACTGAGTGCAGGGCTGGAAGTTTGCGGTCTCTCTCCCTCTCTCTCTCTCTCTCTCGCTCCCTTGTGGTACGGAGATACGGTGTTAGAGGAAGAGAGAGAGAAAAAAAAAAGATGTTTTTCACCGCCAGGCCCAACGTCTCTCGCCCAGCCACGAGAAAGACGAATGAAAGAAGATGGTGAAAGACAGAACGGAAGAGAGTGAGAGCGAGAAGGAAAAAAGCGAGGCGAGCGTTTGGTCGGCGCGGTTCTCTCTTCCTGGAAGCCAACAATAATAGCGGCTCAAGCCAGAGAAAGAGCAAGAAGGACGAAGGAAAGAGAAAAGAACAAGCGTGTACGTGTATACTTATGTGTGTGTGCGTGTGTGTGTGTTTCTACTTTGTGTGTATGCCTTGTTACTTCGTTGGCTTCCACTCGCCGGCGAGAGAATCGTTGCCGCTTTTGCTTCTCGGAAAATACCTCGCTGGTACACGATCCCGTGGATGATGGTTCGTTCACTCGGTCTTTCCAGCGATCTAAAATTAACGGAGACGAGAAGGAGAGAGAGAGAGAGAGAGAGAGAGAGAGAGAGAGAGAGAGAGAGAGAGAGAGGAAGATCCACCTTGAAAATTTGAACTTCCCGGGATCATTGGGGAGATCAATCAAACCGCGAACGACGATGCTACATTATATTCACGCGCACGAGACAATTGAAGAGGGTCAAGGATTTTGTTCCAGCGAGATAGCTTTACGAGATAGTGATTTGAGGCCAAGTATCAGAGATTGACACCGAACCGTCACGAGCGCGAAAGAGACAGTCGTCCCTCGGTAACCCGAGCAGAAATCTAATCAGGCTGCCTGAGGATCCATCAGGGCCGGATCAGGGATCAATAAGGCGCCCTGATCAGGTACGCCTGATTTGAGCTAGACAGGAGCCTGAGCAGGGATCAATAAGGCGCCCTGATTCGGCACGCCTGATTTGCGACGGGCAGGGGCCTGAGCAGGGATCAATAAGGCGCCCTGATCAGGCACGTCTGATTTGTGCCAGACAGGGGCCTGAGCAGGGATCAATAAGGCGCCCTGATCAGGCACGCCTGATTTGCGCCGGATAGAAGCCTTATCAGGTATCAATAAGGCGCCCTGATCAGGCACGCATGATTTGCGCCGGACAGGGGCCTGAGCAGGGATCAATGAGGCGCCCTGATCAGGCACGTCTGATTTGTGCCAGACAGGGGCGTGAGCAGGGATCAATAAGGCGCCCCTATCAGGCACGCCTAATTTGCGCCGGATAGAAGCCTTATCAGGTATCAATAAGGCGCCCTGATCAGGCACGCATGATTTACGCCGGGCAGGGGCCTGAGCAGGGATCAATAAGGCGCCCTGATCAGGCACGCATGATTTGCGCCGGACAGGGGCCTGAGCAGGGATCAATAAGGCGCCCTGATCAGGCACGCCTGATTTGCGCCGGATAGAAGCCTTGTCAGGTATCAATAAGGCGCCCTGATCAGGCACGCATGATTTGCGCCGGACAGGGGCCTGAGCAGGTATCAATAAGGCGCCCTGATCAGGCACGCATGAATTGCGCCGGACAGGGGCCTGAGCAGGGATCAATAAGGCGCCCTGATCAGGCACGCCTGATTTGCGCCGGATAGAAGCCTTATCAGGTATCAATAAGGCGCCCTGATCAGGCAAGCATGATTTGCGCCGGACAGATTGGGCCGGAAAGATTGGGACGGTCATCGCCAAAACCGGAACAAAAACTAAACGATCAAGTCAAGTAAAATAAAAACTTAAACTTAAAAAAAAATGTTTTCATATGTTTCATATTTTTAATAACGTTAGTAAACTTGATAACGTGTAACTGCGATAATAATTTAATAAATGTTGATCTATTTTTAAACAAAAAATTAATCAAATGATTGAGCCAGATGACACGCATGTATCAGGCTGGATGAGGCACCTGATCCGGGCCAGATAAGTTGCTTGATCCGAGCCAGATATAGTGCCTAATCCGAGCCTGGTAAGGTGCCTGATCCGGGCCTGATAAAGCGCCTGATCAGAGCCTGATAAGGTGCCTGATCCGGATCTGAATTTGCATAAGCGTTACATCCCTGATCAGGGCCGGACTAAATTTGCCTGATCCGGCCCGGATTTGCTATTGTGGCAGCCTGATTCGGTCCGGATTTCACCCTGAACGAATTTCTGCTCGGTAATTCAATGTTTCTACTAATTGAAGCTCCGAGCCTTTCATCCATTGATGTTCGATACTGACAATTTATTTCACATATTGCCGCGGTCATTGAATTTCAACTTTGACATTTCCCGCAAGATCCGCTTGGTTAGACGTGCTTAAATTGTACCACCATCATATTTCATACATCGCCCATATTTCAGCACGACTCAAGACAAATCGTCAGTTGTGCTAGAAGTTTAAAATCAATGAGCGTTAAAATTCCATCATAAAATAACAACAAGCGGAAAAAACCTTTCGAGCTTTCACAATCCCGCTCCTCCCAATGGTTACGCCATACTAACCGATGCATCGTTTGCAGTTTCCGAGAGCCCCCTTCCGGCCGTCGAACTTAAGGTAATTCGGTCGAGTTTGGCCGAAGTCAAATTTCATCCGTAATTTAGATTTATTTACGTACAATTTAACCATATAAAAGCTATGATAAATTAAATTGTTGCATAACAAAATATTATAAGCTTCTTTTAGGCGTGTAAATGATAAGTTAATAATTAATACCCGGAATAGACGAAAAAGTTGACTACCGAAAAAGTCGACTAACGAAAAAGACTCAACTTGACTGCCTCTCTACACGTTAGGGAGCGAACTAACCTAACCTTACGCATAAGGTACTAGATTGCATTAACGAGTTTTGTTGTAAAGAAAATGGAGCGGGTGCGTGCTTCAACAGGCCGCTTTGCATCCTTTTTTTTTAACATAAGATGTCCGAGAAGAATCATAAAAACATAATACGTGTATTTGTATATTTGTGTCATAAAGCGTAAGAGTTTTTATCTAAGTCTGTATCTAAGTATTTTACAAGATTTATATCCTATCAAGACTCTTGAGACGGTTGGGATGTTCCCGCTACAGAAAAAAAAAATAAAACTCTGCTTCCATTTGAATGTTGTTATACATATATTATATGTATATAATATATTTTATATGTTACATATATTATATATGAACCAATTGTTCCTTGTTTACTTCATACTTGCTTTACATTTGCTTGTGTTAGACAATATTCATGGAATATTCTCTGCTTGCGCGAAATGTTACACTCGACCAAATTCAAATAAAGCGCGCGCGACTGCGCCGCCATGTTTTTTCCCCCAGTAACTTCTGCTAGCGAGAGAGATCCGGTGTATGACAAGGACAGAGGCCGCGGACTCGCATTAATTATTGAAATAACTAAAAAAACCCGGTGGTAAATCGACTAAAATCGTTGGTAAATATCTTTTATAGATATCAACCATTATAGTGGTAAGTTTTTTTTTGGCCCTCAAACGATTAATTTTTCGTGTATATTGAAATTTCGATAGTTGGCGTGTCATCTGAGCCTTATGCCCTATAAGAGCAATGTAAAGTTATTTATTAATTACACCCAAACTACATGGTAAATTAACTTAAAATTTTGCAGACATGTAGAGCAAGGTCAACTCTTTCGATTAAATTTAAAAAAAAAAACAGGGTCTTAAACGTGAACCTCAATTCGACCGAACTACCTTAACGCTACCCTTCGCTTATGCACTGCTGTATCACATTTGCACGAGGACACAAGGGAAACTTTGTAAAACTTGTGTCGACACAGGAAGCTATAATTTACCGAATTTCAATGGTATTTACCATCGAAAACTCGGTAAAAGTGTCTCTGGCTCAGTAATCGGCGCGCAACCCAGAGCGCAGCTAAACGGTTATTAAAGATCGTCCAAGTCGCATATCCACAGTGACAGAGAGAGAGAGAGAGAGAGAGAGAGCGAGCGAGTAATATTTCATTTCTTATGAACGTTCGTGAAAGTAAAAATAAAAATATAATTCACCGGAAGTGTAACTCCCGTCTTAGCTTCCCGTGCGATCACTTGATGTGTTAACATTTGGGAAACAAAACTTTAATTTCCCAATCATAGTAGCAAATTAGCAGATTTTCTTGTTGCGGCCTGCCAACAAACGGTCCAGCTACACTTTCGAATGGATTGTGCCACGACGAAGCTCGGTATGGTTGAACAATCCAATATAGTCCATTGGTCGGATCTTACTTCAGCGCGAATAACTATATTGGGTTTTTTTTGCGATTACGTAATATAGAATTCTTGCCAATTTTATACCTGCTGCCCCAGGGGGAATGTGTCTCCACTCAGGAAAGAAGAAGAAGAAAAAAACGAGAGGTTTGCTCCTACACGAATTTTTAAAACCGGATGCTAGGCAACCAGGAAGCCGGTAGGACGTATACACACGATTTTATATCGCCCTGCATACCGTGAACTGGATCGTTTTCGTATTGCCGACCTAGGAGGGAGGAGGACAAGCTCGCGCGGTAGTTCTTTCTTTTTTACTCTCCCCATTCCCCCCCCCCCCCCCCCCCCCGTTAGCGGAGAAAGAACGAGCGAGAATTCTAACTGTAAAGATCCGAACGATTTACGAAGACTATATTTCATACCGCGCCGGAGAAAACATTCATTTCGCTGCTTATGTATCGAGACCAGAAGAAAGAGAGAAGAGAGAAAGAGAATGCTCTTGAACGCCGCAGAGTTAAGGCCGTCTTCTAGTCTGGATGGGGCAAAATTTGGGGTTTTTTCAACATGCGATTAAAAAAAAAAACAAAAAATATTTCCGTATCTATCTTTTTACAACATATTTATTCATCCTTTGACATTGTATAAAAAAAATTGGCGAAAAAAAAAATCCATAATTCTGGTAGATGCAGGCTGGTAAAGTGGGGGTGGAAAAAAAACGGCCTCTCCTGGTTGACATGATTCCAACGCTCCTGGTCATCTGAAAAAAAAAATAGATTCTTAATTGGTAAGGATGTCGTTATAGCCCCTACCTCAGGCAAAAAAAAAAATTCGCAAAATGGCGGCTGTTTAAAAAAAGGTCATTTTTTGCCGTTTTTTTTCACGATTGTTGATTTTTTTAAAATAATTAGTAACAAAATTTCGCGATAAATCTGGTAGGGGCGATAGAGGGGTGTATAGAGAAGGTCCACAAAAAATTTCAAGTAAATCGGTTCATTACAACTTGAGATATCATGTCAACCGTCTCGAAAAAAGTAGTTTCGAGAAAAACGCGTTTAAAGATTCGAGTACAGTTTCAGGCAGTCTAAGTCATATAATGGTACATATACGTACATTTCGTTAATCGACGATTCCTGGTCCATAAAATACTCCTTTTTCTTCAAAATCGAAGTCATTCGATGTTTTTTGATGATGAGAAGTTAGTCGAGCAGACGGAACCGTCTATTGTTCGATTCGATCGGGCAGCGCCGGTTAAGTTTCCACCTCACTAATTACAGCTGTAACTCCGTTAATATTTGGAATTTCCAAATTTCCTTTGGAGGGTATATTCTTGAAATACTAAACGTTGAAAATATGCAAAAAAAAATCGAATTTTTCAAAATTCTAGACTAGAAGACGGCCTTAATGAGTGTTATGGGAAAATGTATTGTGCTCTCGGTAAAAATTACCGTGCGCGCTACCCTTCTTGTATAGTAAAATTTTAGCTACGTATTTGAAATTTTCTGTAACGTGAGTTAAAAAAAAAACTTGTCGCATACGAATTATTATGTGTTCCTCACTTGTCACCACATTGAAATATATCACGGTAATTTTTACCGTGAAATTCACGACAAAAATTACTTTTTAATTCTCTCCGTGTATTTATAGAAATATCTTTTCAAAGCCCCTCCCGTCCTCAAAATCAACGGCACGTTAAAAAAAAAAATTTTAAGTCGCGTCCTCAAAAGAGCTACATGCGTTGGTAGCCAACATTACGTGGATTAATGGGGTAAAAATACTCCCCGCCCACCAACATCCACGCAACATATATACACAAATTCGGTAATAGCTGCGTTTCAACTTTTGTTCAGGCTTTGTGATGTTCATGGACTACCCCGAGAGTGTCTCCTCTTTCTGGCGTATAATAATAATAATAATCATAATCATAATCATAAACCGTTAAAGAGCCGTGAGAAATGGATAAAAGCCGAGAGACATTGCGGAGAATCGTTGGAGCACTCACGAAACGGCTAAAAGCACTGAAAGCTCGTAAGGGTCTTCCGTACTTCCAAACTATGTTTATTGCCATTAATGAATAAAGCACGACTGCAATCATCTTGAACATTTCAAGAGAAAGAATAATTTCTAATTACCATTTTGAAAATATATTTATTTGGTATTGTTATTGACTTTTACTATTAATTTCGAGCGACATAACGAAAATTCCGAATCATTTTAGAAACTTTGAGAAAAAAAATTGAATTTCAATTTTTGTTCGTTTCGTAAGCATATTTTTGCTTATCAATATTACTCTCACTGATAATTTTACCCAGGGTGACAAGTAGCTACAATTGTTTAGGAAATTGAGAGAGAAAAAATAACTTATACATTACTCTTTGCTTCGAGGACATCTTGTTTTTTTTTTTCATTAGTAATTACTATTGATAATAATTTAAGCCGGCGTTACGATTGGTCCGACTCATTTTGAAAATGTAAAGAGTGTAAAAAACATTCATTGTTGCTAACTTTTTTATTTTAAAACATTCATTTTTAATGATTAATTTCATAAAGTTTACACCAGAATTACACGTGGTCCAAATCACTTTGGAAAAAGTATTTCTGAAAAATAACTTTTTTGCGCGTATGTGTGTCTTGATTATGGAAGAATATATAGTTTTACACGCTGGATAAAGGCAAATTATTTTTAGTGTCAGTATATTTATTAATACCGTATCAGTAGCTGCAAATAGATTTTCAAACTATTTTTCAACGTTTTTGTACATTTTTTTCGACGTTTGTGGCTCTGATTAATTGAAAGTGAATTTTCGAAAGTATTTTCTTTCGACAAAAGTAATATACAGGGTGTCCAATAGGAAGTTGCTGAAACTAATCGGCTGTCATTTCAAAACACGTGCACAGAATCAGAAAAGCCAAATTGCTTTAAATAGAGGAAACTCTGCAGTTTTAAACGCACATAAATAAAACCCAGTCAAATATTTTTTATGTCAATTTATTACATCTTATAAAAATAACGAAAAAGTACAGTGATTAATGATAGATATTTTCGAAGTGCGAACCGTTAGATTGTGCACAAAAATCAATTCTCTTTTGAAAACTGTGAAAAACTGTGTCCAACATATCGTTCGTAATGCCGCGAACCACTTCCTGGATGGTCGCGAACAGTTCTTCTACTGTGCTGGGGTTTTTAGCGTAACAATGATCTTTAATGTAACCCCACAAGAAAAAATCACAAGGGTTCGGGTCCGGTGAGTACAGAGGCCATTCTAGTCCGCCTTGAGCTAATTTAGGGTACCCCAGACCGATTACTCGAGCCCTATATACGCGATGAATAGCTTCAAACACCTCATGAGTCCGGTGCGGCGTCGCTCCATCTTGCATGAAGTAAAATTTTTTAACCAGTCACCTCTTTTTTGCATAAGGGAAGAATTTCGTTTCCAAAAACTGTTTGTAACTCTCTCCTGTTACCGTAGATTCCAAGAATTGCAAATAAATTCCTTTTACTGAAATCGACTTCGTTGATCTTCTCTGGTGTAGTCACCGTAACAGATGGACCTGGCAACTCGTGTCTACGGTCCTGGAGTGTACCATACTCCACGAAGTTATCGATTATCCTACAAAAATTAACGTAAAATTACTTCAATGCAGTTTAATTGAATTGAAACACAAGTTGTGTGATAGATGAATATGAATAAATATTAAATTCTTATCTTTTCAGAGTGTTTTCGCTGGCAACTCTATGAGTTCCAAACTTAGTACGAAACCCTCCATACGCATTACTATAAATTTTTCCCCTCGAGAAGAAACACTCAATAAGATATACTTTTTCTTCCGTGGTGAGCTCACTCATTTTGACGCGCGCGTGTTTGCTTCAACCACGGCTGGAATAAAACTGCGGGGCCTCAGGTATGCGCCTTAGAAAAAGGGACCCCTATTGAATTCATGGAGGGAAGAGACACTTATTTAGTTTTAGCAACTTCCTATTGGACACCATGTAATTATTGACTCTCACGATGAAATCATGTAATGTCAACACTTATTACATCTTGGGAGACTATTTTTTTCTTTCAACGGCGTATAAAATATGCATCGATACTGTATGACAATGGAGTTTGATAAGAATTTCCATGCGGAAGAAGAAGAGCGAGAGAAACAGATGAAGGAAAATGTTATACCTGCCAGAGTCTGTATTAAGAAAAATTACGATATAGCGAGAGGGGGGGGGGGGGGTGGTAGGCCGTAAGGGATGGTATGTAACTATAAAGAGACTGGAAATTCCGGGGCTATTTCGTTCGGGGAAAAATGTTGTATAATCTTTGATTTATCGGTCGAGGGAACTCTTTCTCGCGCGGCAACGTGCGGGCACTTGAAAGGCTCCGGCGGAGAAAAAGATTTCCAAGCAATATATATATATATATATATATATATATATATATATATATATATGTACACTTGAAAGAAGAGGAAGAAAGAAAAAAAAGGGAGAGAGAGAGAGGGAAAGAATGATGTGATGGTGGCGCAAGGTTGAAAAGAACAAGAAAGAACGAGAGAGAGAGAAAGAAAGAGACGGAGCGGCGGCGAGAATCGTCGTTTCGTACGACTCTGTGGCCGACGCCGCGACTCGGCGAATGCTTATAATATAATACGTGATTATCGTGACCATAATAAATATAAGCGTCGAGCACCAAATGCTCAATTCGACTGCTGTTTTCGATGGTATTTTGCCTCTCCTCTACTCACTCTTCCTCTCCGGCGCTCTTTTCTTTAGCCACGCATTTTTTATTTTCCCGAGTAAGAGAGAGAGAGAGAGAGAGAGAGAGAGAGAGAGAGAGAGAGAGAGTCCGCGAATGGAAGAGCCAAGTTCTTTTAGGTGTGGGAGGGCGACTATACGGGGTGAATGAAGGATAATATCCGGGTAGTAGGTATAGAAGCATACAAAAAAGTAGGTCATGAGAATCCAATTACTATTATAACAGAATAAAACACACCGCCTCTTCCCTTTTTATGCCTCGTCCATTCACTGATCCTTTTCTTCACCGAATGCTCATTACAATAGGCAAGAGAGGTAGAAAGAGAGAGAGAGAGAGAGAGAGGGCCCGATAGACCGCGTGCCATAATGTCTCTTCGAAACGAAATACGGAGATTCTCCGCTCATTCTTCACGATAATACTGAGCTCATTGTTTTCGCGACAATCGAGAGCAGTTTCGTAATTAAAATACCAATTCATCGAGTTCACTTCGCCTACGGGGAAAACCATTGAATCAACTTTTGACTACCTCACGGAGAGATTTAAAAAGTAATTTTTGTCGTGAATTTTACGGTAAAAATTACCGTGATATATTTCAACGTGATGACACGTGAGAAAAGCATAATAATTCGTATGCGACAAGTTTTTTTTTAACTCACGTTACAGAAAATTTCAAATGCGTAGCTAAAATTTTACTATACAAGAAGGGTTGAGCGCACGATAATTTTTATGACGTTGAAGTTTGCATCGTTAGAACGCAACGAAAGTTTATTTTTCTTTAATTGCACATATTTTATTTGGCCGATTTAGGCTGTAAAAATCACTCAAACATTTTTACGTATTCTTATTAGAGATTTACGATCTCAATTTGCAAAAAAAAGGCTTTGGATAATGATGAAATCAAAGAAATGAAAAATAAAGAAAAAAAAAATCGTTGCCTTCCAACGATGCAAACTTCACAACGTCGTTAATTTTTACCGAGAGCACAATACAATTTTCCTATAACACTCATTAAATTTTATAATAAATCTTAAAATAACTGTTATAAAGACGATACGTTTTTATAGACATTTTTGAAAGGCATAAAATAATAAAATGCACAGTAAAATTTCGCTGATATTATATATTTTTTAAATTTAAGTTTTCCGTATTTTGTTACACATGAAAATTTATTAGAAAATCAGGTAAAATGTTCTATCTGAGGAAGAAATTTTATTTTATTTTCGTGAAAATCTGTTTTTTACTCAGCGAAGTTTCAGGGTTGTCATTTGGTTACCGTTACTGCACGTTAATTTTTAACATTTAATTCTCCCCGTGCTTCTTTGGAAAAGCTCTAACGCGGTCGCCTCACTTGGCGAGACTGCAACGTACGCCTAGTGGCGATCATTTCGAACTAATATTCCCAAAATCGACTATAGGACGAAGTAGAATTTGTACCACAGGACGGAAATTTTCGGACAAAAATTTCTCAGAGATGAATAATATTCAAGCAAAAATAAAATCTTTAAAAGCCAAAAGCAACTCGAAGATGTCTGGATTTGAAAAAGTAAGCTAATCGTTCAGTTATTGCCATTTTTTTATGCACCGATTGAGCCAAATTCGTACCGATCGAATCGAGCCGTTTCGGAGAAATAACATTTCGAAATTTCGAAACGGACGCCTTTCGGCACACGGCTTGTAATGTGCGGTACATTCCCAGATAGACACATTTAACTCATATTGGCATCATATGGGCATTATCTATGAGGCATAGAAATTAACACAGCTATGTGTCGCTTATGAGTGCTCGCCTTCAAGTCATATTTGCATCACATAACGATTCATAATAACACATCCAATTGAAGCAAAGTTGTTCTCACGCGAGTATGCATGCAGTGAATTCATCAACACTAGCAAAATCGGCTCACGAATATCCAACAATAACGGAGTGCATATGGGGTTCATATTGGTGTCACAGGGTGACGTAAATGTTGTGTTCATATGGAGCTCATATGAGAGTCACGGCGTGAAGAAATTTTAGTACTCATATGGAGCACATATGGGCGTCACGGCGTGACGTAACTACGTTGTGCTCATTTGGAGCTCATATGGGTGTCGCGGCGTGAAAAAATTGTAGTGCTCATATGAAGCTCATATTGGCGTCATGACATGATACAATTGTTGTGCTTATATGGACGCTAGAGGGCGCAACCCGTACTATTGTACGATACTGTACAGGCTGCCGGATCTGTGCATGAAATGAAAAAATTAATAAGTCTACAAATTATGAATAAAAAAAAAATTGTGGTAGTATTTTTCGTTTTCATACGCTTTACTTATATTGCTACATATGTGATAATTGGATTAAAACGTGTTCTGCCTCATTAAAGTTTTTGCCTAACCTCGGTCTCGAACCTACGTCTTCTAATTCTAGAATCTGAGCGCGCTACCTACCTAACCATCCTATCACTTGTGTAATCTTCCTTTTTTTTCGTTCCTTACTTTTATCATTTTAAAAAATGTCAATAAGTGGGCAAACGTTGAAGTTTGCATTGTTGCAATGCAACGAAAATTAATTTTTTTTGACTACTGATTTTTTGCCCATTTAGACAGTAAAAATAACTGACACGTTTTTACGTATTCTTATTATAGTTTTTATCATTATCAAAAGACTTCAAGGGTTTTGATAATGATAAAAAAAACGAATGACTGCAGTTATTGTTACGTATATCATATAAAATTAATACCTTGTTGTCCTTGCTAAATATTTTTGTGATGTAAGAAAGACATCCAGATGCATTAAAAGGAACTATGAAAAAATGTTCAATTTTTTAAGAAGGTATAATACATCCATTTGAATAAACAAAAAATAACAAATTCTTAGAAATTAATTTTTATTGAAATTTTATTTCATTATATAGTACTTACTATCGCCGTGGTATGGCGCTCATAGGAAATATTACTGAAAAACATGCATATCGCCGTCATATTGCGCTCATGGGATGTGTCGTTGAGAAATATGCATATGGCCGTCATATTGTGCTGATCGAATGTATCACTGAGAATCATGCATATCGCCGTCATAGAATGTATCACTGAGAAACATACATTTTGCCGGCATATTGCGCTCATGGGGTGTATCATTGAGAAATATGCATATCGCCGTCATATTACTTGCATGGCGTGTCTACTACCAGTGCTAACCCAGTGAATACACCAACAAAAAATATTGGATGACTACCATATGACGTCAATCTGCAAATATTCATTGCAGAATTCAAATTTGCCCTCTTATGAGTTCATCTTGTAGTCAATGGATGATGCATTTCGAAACGACAAATTTAAGTCACGATGTATCTCAAATCCAAGGTACTGAATGAGCTCATGAAATATATTCACCAACGTAAACCAAATTGCGTTCATGTTAAGTACAATTCATGAGAACAATTGATGTTTTCATAGCGAATACATACCAAAATGTCTACACACGACTTCAATATGACGTAAAATTTGCGGATGTTAATTGCGGACACTTGAGCATAGCGACCCGAGTAGAAATATTGTCAGGCTGGCTTGATATTTGATCCGGGCCTGATCACGTTGTAGTACGGAGGCCTTACTTAAGGTATGCCTCAATATGCCTGATCCGGTCGGTGTCAGGTGATAGTCAGGCAACTGGATGTAGTGTTTCCTCCAGTTGCCTGATCCAGCTAGCTTCAGGCTATGGTCAATCAAGTGGACTTACGGCTTGCCTCAATTCGCCTGATCCAGCTAGCTTCAGGCGATGGTCAAGCAACTGGACTTACGGCTCACAAAACATGTGATAAAGTAGAGTAATAAGAAAAATTTGTGATAAACAAGATTCCTATTTAGTTTATAAAATCAAGTATCAACGTTATTTGTAATTTGTGTGTTTTTCTATTTTGGGTTTGCGTGGTATTTTTTATTTCAGGAATAAATAGGACATCCACAGCAGAGGTTCATTCCATCATCCTGACTAGGCGATGATGTTTCAATTCAATTAATCCTTGAAAAATAAAGCCCTGATCAGGCTTAGATTTTTTGCACTGATCAGGCCTTTTTTTTACGCTGATCAGGCTTTGATTTTCTATCCTGGTCAGGCCTTTATTTTGCACTGTAATCAAGCCTTGATGTTCTATCCTGGTCAGGCCTCGATTTTTTCACTGATCAAGTCTTGACGTTCTATACTGGTCATGCCTTGATTTTTTTCACTGATCAAGCCTTGATGTTCTATCCTGATCAGGCCTTGATCTTTTTCATCGATCAAGCCTTGATTTTTTACCCTGATCAGACCGAAGTCAGGGAAAGTGTCACAAAAATGATCAGGGCTTGATCAAAAATCCTGATCAAGGCATGAAAAAGAAATCAGGATGCCTGATCAGGCCTTTCTTGTAGCCGGAGCAGGATTTCTACTCGGGGATATGAGTTCGACGTGCTCTAAACGCACGATGCATTTGTAAACGACATATTAAGATCAAAATGTTTTGTAAATGCATGATACTAAATGAGCTCATGGCTTTGCATCACAGCATGTAGTCAATATGCTGTAAAATTTGCTTCATCAATAGTATGCACGCCGTGATAATCATGACTGTCTATCTGGGTTAAGAAACAGCTGAAAAATCAGAGCCTAATTATTTTTATCCTCGTACGTGACGTATATTTCATACGTGACATCACTATTTGTAGATCCGTTCGATGCAATGCTTATTTTCTAATCAATGTAAGAGGTAATTCTCAAGTTTTCTTTTGTTTCGTTTTTGTTTACAGTCGTTGGTGGAAGCGCAGATGGTAGCGATTCTGAGGAATTGCTAGCGTGCGTCGCGCCCCCTTGCAACAGCTCTCCCCTACCACCTCGCATTCTCGTAACTCCCGAACCGATTTTGCAAAATGCCAGCAATCCAATTCAAACTACGGCCACGACGACGACAACAACGCCGCAGACGGTCAACGAAGAAACGAACAATCCCAACAACGTCGGAAATTCAACGAGACAGCTCAGTTTTGAGGTAAATTTCGCGATGATAATTATTTTCAATCATTTGTCAGACACTTGGGCTCTAATCCGATAAACATAAAAAAAAAACTCGCGAAGCATCAACACAGTATTAAAAAAATCAGAAACTCGCACAATGCTTGCTCATCATTTTATTTTGCTCATAAAGTTTCATCTGTGATACGGTTGAAGTAAAAAAAAAATTTGTTTCATCATAAAGGGTGTCTTGGCGGAGAAAATAAAGTGATGAGTAAATGTGCAAGCTTATAATTTTTCCAATTTGCACTCAAAACTATTAGGTGTACAACTTAATTCGGTCCGTTTTTTTGCTTAAACTACGCACTTATTTGAATGATAAAATGAATTAATACATTAATCAAAATATTGTCCATCGCTAGCCACTACTTTTCCCCATCTTTCTGGTAATTTATGAATTCCGTCGCGGAAGAAGCGTTCATCTTTTGAAGCCAAGAATGAATCGAGCCAATTTTTGATACACTGTTGTGACGTGAAGCGTATTCCAGTCAGAGCGTTCTGCATCGATCGAAACAAATGGTAGTCGGAAGGGGCAAGGTCTGGGCTATAAGGCGGGTGAGCCAGAATTTCCCACCCGCTATTTTCCAAATAGTTTTTAACCACAATAGCAACGTGAGGCCGAGCGTTGTCATGTTGAAAGATTATGGACTCGTGTCTGGTTGCATACTCTGGACGTTTTTCGGCTATAGCCCGCTTTAAACGGATCAATTGTTGCCTGTAGAAGTCACCCGTGATGGTTTGACCAGGTTTTAGTATCTCATAGTGGATCACACCCTTCTGATCCCACCAAATACAGAGCATAACCTTGGCACCATGGATATTCGGCTTCGGCGTGGATGTTCCGGGTTGACCGGGCTGTATATACGATTTTTTTCCGTTTCGGGTTGTCATAATGAATCCATTTTTCGTCTCCGGTAATGATTCGATGCAGAAAAGATTTTTTTTTGTAACATTCTAGCAACATTTCGGATATGCAAAATCGTCGTCCGATATCTCTCGGTTTCAATTCGTATGGGACCCAATTTCCTTGTTTTTGGATGTATCCCGCGGCTTTGAGTCGTTTCGAAATAGCTTGTTGCGTAACTTCTAATGTTTGTGCGAGCTCTTTTTGCGTTTGACACGAATCTTCAACGAGTAATGTCTCTAATTCTTCATCTTCAAACTTTTTCGGTTGACCCGAACGCTCTTTGTCCTTAACACTAAAATCACCACTTTGAAACCGTCGAAATCATTCTCTGCAAGATTTATCCGACGGTGCAGATTCACCATAAACTTCCACAAGCATTCGGTGGGCTTCAGCTGCACTTTTCTTCCAATTGAAACAGAAAATCAACACTTCCCGCAAATGGTGCTTATTTGGGACGAAATTCGACATTTTCACCGCAGTAAAAATTAGACTTGATGCGCAAAACTCAAAGGTCTGTAAACGATATTTGGTTAAGAGATATTGATACTTCACGATACAGCAAAAATCAGCTGTTGCCGTCAACCATTTATAGCACCTAGAGCCATCTTTTGAAAACGGACCGGACTAAGTTGTACACCTAATATATTGGTGTAACTGCGCGAGTATAGAAACTCGTCCGAACTTCTTAAGCCTCTACCGGGATACCCGAGCACCGCTTTGAACTTCCGGTCTGGAAATTTTCAACTTTCCGGTAAAAGACGTCATAGTATTTCAATCACATCCAAGTGATTTCCGTGTTTATAGTTATGAATTATTTTTAAAACTCTTAAAGTTACCGGCGTCCGAAGTCGGCCAGTTTTGAAAACTTGAATACATTTCCTACAAGACCCTCTCATTTATTTTTCAGCAACAATTTTTCTCCATCCTTAACATCAATTGAATAAAAGTACAAAAAAAAAGTACTTTTTGTGTTGTTTCAGTAAATCTGTCACTACTTTGCAAACATTCATGGAAAGACTAACGGTGCGGTTTTTTTTTCAGGTTAATGTACCTCCAGTAGCCCAGTAAATTTTCAAATTAATCCATCGAGCCGTTTTTCCGGACCGATTGATCAAAGTTTTACAGAACAATTAAAGGAACAAGTGAACACGGAGAGAATTAAATGTTAAAAATTACCGTGCAGTAACGGTAACTAGATGACAACCCTGAAACTTCGCTTATTATTACTGAGTAAAACGAAGATTTTCACGAAAATAAAATAAAATTTCTTCTTCAGATAGAAAATTTTACCAGATTTTCTAGTAAATTTTGATATGTAACAAAATACGCAAAACTTAAATTCAAAAAAATATATAATATCAGCGAAATTTTACTGTGCATTTTATTATTTTATGCCTTTCAAAAATGTCTATAAAAAAAAGTATCGTCTTTATAACAGTTATTTTAAGATTTATTATAAAATTTAATGAGTGTTATAGGAAAATGTATTGTGCTCTCGGTAAAAATTATCATGCGCGCTACCCTTCTTGTATAGTAAAATTTTAACTACGTATTTGTAATTTTCTGTAACGTGAGTTAAAAAAAACTTGTCGCATACGAATTATTATGCTTTTCTCACTTGTCACCACATTGAAATATATCACGGTAATTTTTACCGTGAAATTCACGACAAAAATTACTTTTTAATTCTCTCCGTGTATCGTTCCAAAACATCGTGTAATCATCATCAAAATGAAAAGAACAATTTTTTTCCAACGTTTTTCACAACTTTGCACTAGATACTGGTTAAATTTTCGAAAAAAAAATTCAAATAAATATATTTTTTTTTTTTTTTTTAATCTGTAAAACATTTCAAGAAACAATACTGACTCATATTATATGGTGGAGATAGTTGGAATGAATGAAAAGAGATGGCCAAAAGTATGCCTGATGGAGGAAGTAAGGGCGATTGTAAATCATATGCCGACAAAGTGGGGGAAGGACTTAAAGGCTGTATTAAAAGAAATGGGCATGCAAGATGTAATTGGGATGATTTGGGAAAGGAGGGAGGTGGGAGAAATTGAAGTAAGAATAAAGATCGGGTTAGAAAAGTTTAAGAATGAGGCGTTGAAGAAGGAGGAGGAGAGGATAAAGGCATCGACGTACAATGTTAAGTATAAGTTTATTGTGGAGAATGATAATATGCCGTGGAAGTATTGGTCTGAGGAAAATGTAAAAGGCAGAGACAAAGAGGTACGGGCTAGAATAAGATGCGGGAATATAGGGAGAGCGGGTAAAAAAGAAGAGTATGATTGGATGTGCAGAATATGTGCCGAGCAAGTTGAGACTTTTGAGCATTTATTGGTGTGTAAGAAAAGCAGAGAATTTGTGACGGAAAAAACAAGAAAAGGTGTGGAGGTGTGGATGGAAGGAATCGATGAGGTGTCGATCTGCGGAGAGGTGATAAATATGTTAGGGGGAAAAATACAAAAAGAAATATGTGCATATGTCAGGGAAATAGAAGAGGTGTGGAATAAAAGGAGTTTGGAATTAAGGAGTGTGAGAGTGGAAGAATAAGTGGGTAGTTTAGCGAGAGATGAGTTAGATGTAAGGCTTATAGGTTTAAGGAAATGGATGAAGAGTGGAAGATGATAAGAAATGTAAATAGTGGTTGGATATGTATAAGCTTTGTAAAAAACTTGTTAAAAGTTGTGCAAATAAAACTCTACTGATTGATACTGACTCATATTAGATACGATTCGACCTTTGCGTACCATAATTCCACTCATCTTCAATAGCATTAATTAAAAGTTGACGAAATGTTTTCCAAATTTAAAAAAAATCAATTTTTTTTTTCAAAATTTTTTTTCGTCTCGAATTTAACAAAAGACTTGTGCAAAGTTGTGAAAAAAAATCGTTTTTTCATTTTGATGATGATGACACGATGTTTAGGAACACTTGTTCCCCTAATCTTTTTGCAAAACTTTGATCCATTGGTCCAGAAAAACGGTTCGATGGATCAATTCGGAAAATTTACAGGCCTATGGGGATACATTGAGCTGAAAATAAAAACCTAGCAACGTTAGTCTTTCTATGAATATTTTTAAAGTAGTAGTATATTTAATGGAACACCAGAAAAAGTCATTTATTTGTACTTTTTTTTAAATCGATGTTAAGGGTGTAAAAAAATTGTTTCTCAAAAATCAATGAAAGGGTCTTTCAGGAAATGTATTCAAGTTTTTAAAGCTGTCCGTAAGTTCCCTGTGCAATCATTGGTTGCTGAGATATCGATGATCAAAGACAAAAGGATCCTTTTTTTTTTATTCAAAGTCGGATATCTTAGCCAAAAATGGACGTAGAGAGACTGACAAAAAACGAAATTGTAGCTGAAGAAACAAGCTAACTGACCTATCTATTGATTCAACTGAAAGAAAATTGCTGAAGACGGTGGACCCTTGAAAAAAAAAACGAAAAAAATTTGAAAATTTTTGTTTCGCGCTATTATGATTGCGAGATAACTGTAGTTCATAAAAAATTTTTGCGAAAAGATCTCAAAACTAGAGACTTGAAGCTTCAAAATGCTTTTTTTTTTTCATCTCGATACGACGTTTTTTCACAGAGATACAGCTCTCCAAAAAACACTAAAAAAAAAAGGGATGAAATGTTCTGTTCCTTTAATTCTTTGGAGTAGTGTATTTGCGTCTGTATATATTTTCTTACACGTTCCGACTCCTATATACATGAGAAAGTTTGATTCCAATTAATTCTATACCACCCGGACAAAGTTGAAAAAAAAAACGCTTCTCTCCATTAGCCAATATTATTATTAATAATACCAGATTATCATATCCCTGTTATTGTTTGTATTTTGAGTACGTTTCATGCTTTAAGGCCGTCTTCTAGTCTAGAGGGCCAAAATTTGGGGATTTTTCAACATGCGATTAAAAAAAAAAAAAAAAATATTTCCGTATCTATCTTTTTACCACATATTTATTCATCCTTTGACATTGTATTAAAAAAATTGGCGAAAAAAAAAATCCATAATTCTGGTAGATGCAGGCTGGTAAAGTGGGGGTAGATAAAAAACGGCCTCTCCTGGTTGACATGATTCCAACCCTCCTGGTCATCTGAAAAAAAAAATAGATTCTTAATTAGTAAGGATGTCGTTATAGCCCCTACCTCAGGCAAAAAAAAAATTCGCAAAATGGCGGCTGTTTAAAAAAAGGTCATTTTTTGCCGTTTTTTTTCACGATTGTTGATTTTTTCAAAATAATTAGTAACAAAATTTCGCGATAAATCTGGTAGGGGCGATAGACGGCTGTATAGAGAAGGTGCACAAAAATTTTCAAGTAAATCGGTTCATTACAACTTGAGATATCATGTCAACCGTCTCGAAAAAAGTCGTTTCGAGAAAAACGCGTTTAAAGATTCGAGTACAGTTTCAGGCAGTACAAGTCATATAATGGTACATATACTTACATTTCGTTAATCGGCGATTCCTGGTCCATAAAATACTCCTTCTTCTTCAAAATCGAAGTCTTTTGATGTTTTTTGATGATGAGAAGTTCGGAGTTCAGAGCGGTGAATCCGCTGTTCATCACGTCTGAGAGCGAACGCGTGACTTTCAGGACCGATCGTAATCCCCTGAACGTCCGTTAATATTTGGAATTTCCAAATTTCCTTTGGAGGGTATATTCTTGAAATATTAAACATTGAAAATATGCAAAAAAACAAATCGATTTTTTCAAAATTCTAGACTAGAAGACGGCCTTAATATAATATTGATTGAATTCGGGGCCGGATTTAAAGGTGTCGAGTCGAGGCCCCTGGGGCAACGAAGAAGTGGAGGCCCCTAATTATTTTCCAAACAAGATAAACATTTTTATACAATTTTTAATTTATTCTTAACAAACAAGATATCTTCAAACAACATACATCGATTTAGGAAAATACAAGAAATGTAAGAAAATTCGATCGTTAGGCGAGTGGAACTTTACGAGCTTTTTTCGAAAGAATCTCATTAATAATATCGGTGAAAGCCCAGTTCCCGGAGTAAATCGCTCTCTATGCTAAGCAGTGATAAATTTGACTGGCGTTTTTCTTTCAACGTCGTTCGGAGCTTATTTTAAATAATTTTCATTTTTGATAATGGACGCTCTCCAGTGCAGTTCGACACCATTGAGCTCTCTGAACTTGTGACTCTCAAGTATTTGACAGTAGAACAGCTCCTTGGATTGGTCTCTTTGATGATCTTTTCTGTATAGATTAATTAATGATACAAATTGGACCAACTCATTTCCGAGACTGGATTCTAAATCATCTGTTCAAGCTTTTACTAATTCCTCTACGTACAAGTTCGCTGCGTCCATGTCCTCTAAATTATTGAGGAATCCAAATCGTGAACGTACAGCACCATTTGCATCCTTTAGTCAGAGAAACCGATAGCTGATCGATCACTGGAATAGAACTTAACACTTAAAGTTTTTCTTTTGGTGATAGGTTAGCCACTGGCGCTTTCATATAAACCAGCGGAGTCAGCCTCACATGTTTTGTTCTGGTGTGTGTTTCTATTAACTGATCAGTATTTGATATTATCCATGCAGTATCTTCGTATTTATTAAATTTATCTTTTTTAGTCTGTATACATTCATTGTCGATAGACATGACTCTCATCAATAATTCTATTCATACATTCTATTATCGATGCACATGACTCTTATTAATGATTTATTGCAATCATGAGTTTATATAGTGAAATATAATTTTCTATTGATCATGATTTTTCAATTGAAGTGCTTATCTTGATTGTCACTAAGGAAAAACAATTTTCAAGATACAAGAAATTGTTTGGGTTTGTTTGGGTTAAAATTTAATTGTTAAAATTTTACGATTTCTTGTTTTTAATAATTCAAATAATTCTATTCAATTATTTTCATTAAATTCATATAATTGTGTAACGTGAAAGGTATACAAAAACAAACAACAGAAAAGTTATTTGTTTTTATTATAAAAATTATTTTAAAAAAAGAATGTTTCATGAAAGTGTGACAACCTTTTTTTCTTTATCCTATCGCTGGAGTATTTTTTTTTTTCATGAAGTGTTGCATACCATTCGTTAGCAAATTTTATCTAAATATTTGCATTGTGGAGACCCCTTTCTTGTGGAGGCCCCGGGGTTTCAGCCCCTGTGGGCTCCCCCTAAATCCGACCTTGATTAAAATGAAGTATGTGTGTGTATATATATATATATATATATATATAATTATTATTGTATGTCGTTTGAACAGGAGTTCGAGTGTGACGTTTCCGTTGCGGAGGGAGACAGGCGACGTCAGGAGTTCTCATTTACTCTGTACGACTTTGACGGACACGGCAAGATAACGAAAGACGACATTGCGGGTCTCGTGACGACGATTTACGATACCCTCGGTGCCTCGATTCAAGTACCACCATGCGGAAGTAAAACAATCAAAGTGAAGCTTACCGTTTCGCCGGACCAGCGAGCAGCGAGCGTCGGTAGCATTAATAGTAGTCAACAGCAGAGCAACGGTACAACGACGACGGGAGTAACAAAAGCGGCGCTCACAACGACCGCCACGGGAACAGCAACGATATCGAATACTTCCGTGAAACAGACGCATTTACCCGGTGGCAGCAGCAACAACGTAGCAACCGCCATCGTCGCTTCGTCTTCCTGCTGTCACATTAAACACGCTACGTCCTGCAGTCATGGCAATCACCCGTCACGACGAGCACCGAGACGAAGGAGACCTCTCCGTACTCGTCCCGAGGTGAGATTCCTAATGCAAGACATCTACGAATGTGTATGAGTATGCGAAAGGATGCTTTTGTAAAACATTGGACTTCGAGAGCCATCCCCGAAATAGTCATACTTGCTGATAGTCAATATGACAAATTATAACGCGTTTGAACTATCCTTTCTGCATCTGAAGCCGTATTTTTCGTTGAAAATAATAAATGCGCGTAGCATAAGCTACAGATGATTTGTACAGGGTGTCCAATAGGAAGTTGCTGAAACTAATCGGCTGTCGTTTCAAAACACGTGCACAGAATCAGAAAAGCCAAATTGCTTTAAGGCCAAGTGTCACACCGACCGAGCGGCCACGAGTGCGAGAGAGATAGCTGATTTGCAGATTCCCAATGATTTCTGAAACGGTTAATTTTTGGGAAAAAAGAAAAGAAAGACGTTCCGCTCTGTTGAACGACGTACAACCGCTTTCTCTTCTTTTGCCCGAAATATGATCCGTCTAGGAGAAAACTTGGCAGCAGGATTTTTACCGACTGAACGTGTGACACATGGCCTTAAATAGAGGAAACTCTGCAGTTTTAAACGCACATAAATAAAACCCAGTCAAATATTTTTTATGTCAATTTATTACATCTTACAAAAATAACGAAAAAGTACAGTGATTAATGATAGATATTTACGAAGTGCGAACCGTTAGATTGTGCACAAAAATCAATTCTCTTTTGAAAACTGTGAAAAACTGTGTCCAACATATCGTTCGTAATGCCGCGAACCACTTCCTGGATGGCCGCGATCAGTTCTTCTACTGTGCTGGGGTTTTTAGCGTAACAATGATCTTTAATGTAACCCCACAAGAAAAAATCACAAGGGTTCAGGTCCGGTGAGTACGGAGGCCATTCTAGTCCGCCTTGAGCAAATTTAGGGTACCCCAGACCGATTACTCGAGTCCCATATACGCGATGAATAGCTTCAATCACCTCATGAGTCCGGTGCGGCGTCGCTCCATCTTGCATGAAGTAAAAAATTTTAACCAGTCCCCTCTTCTTTGCATAAGGGAAGAATTTCGTTTCCAAAAGCTGTTTGTAACTCTCTCCTGTTACCGTAGATTCCAAGAATTGCAAATAAATTCCTTTTACTGAAATCGCTGCCCATGCCGTTACTTTCTGTGGATGAAGGGACTTCGCTAGCGATATGTTGAGATTTTCCGTTCCTCAAAACCGGTAATTTTGCTTGTTTACGTACCCATTCATCCAAAAATCTGCTTCATCGAAATAAATAATCATTTTCTCATTAAGTTCTTCGGCTTCAAACATTCCCGTAATAGTGTTACAAAATTCGATGCGTTTCGTCATGGCATGTTCAGTTAACAATTGATGAGTGCTTATTTTATACGGATGAAACTTTAAAAAATATTTCAAAATGTTGTGTAATGATGATTTGGTTATTTTTAATGCTCGAGCAGCTTTCCGAATCGAATCATTTGGATTTTGTTTGAAATAATTCTCAACTTCGTTGATCTTCTCTGGTGTAGTCACCGTAACAGATGGACCTGGAAACTCGTGTCTACGGTCCTGGAGTGTACCATACTCCACGAAGTTATCGATTATCCTACAAAAATTAACGTAAAATTACTTCAATGCAGTTTAATTGAATTGAAACACAAGTTGTGTGATAGATGAATATGAATAAATATTAAATTCTTACCTTTTCAGAGTGTTTTCGCTGGTAACTATATGAGTTCCAAACTTAGTACGAAACCCTCTATACGCATTACTATAAATTTTTCCCCTCGAGAAGAAGCACTCAATAAGATATACTTTTTCTTCCGTGGTGAGCTCACTCATTTTGACGCGCGCGTACATGCTTCAACCACGGCTGGAATAAAACTGCCGGGGCCTCAGGTATGCGCCTTAGAAAAAGGGACCCCTATTGAATTCATGGAGGGAAGAGACACTTATTTAGTTTTAGCAACTTCCTATTGGACACCCTGTATATGAGTGACACACACGTACCTGTACGTGTGAGTTTCGCACGTATATAATTGTAGTCCATGCTTACATTCTCGACGGAAACGCAACGTAACTCCAGCGCCGAGAAGTACATGATAGAACAGACTCTTACCAACACCGTCAATAACAGTTACCCCTATAATGTGAATTAACCAAAGTGGTTCGGAATCCACGGGAGGACTAAAATTAGGGCCCCGCCGCTAGTAAACAGTTGGTGCGGCGTTAAATAAATAAAAACTCGGTGTAAAGTATGATTATATATTACAATTTTAGAAATCCGGGTGGAAAGTACGGAATTAATTTTTTTTGTTATGCGCAAAGGAATGTTGGAGGTAGTATTTAAAAAATAAAAAACAACTTCTGCTACGTTCTTTTTCGTTGTTTCTACTACCTTTTTTTACTCAATAGTTAACCTAGACATATTTTTTTTTTGCCATTCCCTAACTCTCGCAAGCACGTCATTTTGTGGGAAATAACAAGAGGAATTTCTTCTTAGCGCGTCGCAAAGGGCCGAGAATGATTTCTTATTGTCTACAAAAAAATTATTTCCGAGTTTTTTTGCTGGGATATTTATTCACTTTTTTGTATCGTAGTGCGTAGTATTAAAAATATGCAGCAACTCGAGAGCCATGGGGCTTAATACAAATTATCGAGAAGGAAAAAAGTTCTTTTTAAAAAAACTTAGAAAGAATAAAACAGATTACAATTCGAACTGTAATCTGCTGCTTCTGGTCGAAAAACCGCGGTATGTCAGCGGTTTTTCCTCCAAGATTTGGTCCAAGAGTTGCCAGGAATGGACTTTAGGCTCATTCTATGGAGGGTTATTACGAGAAAAAAAACGTATTCTATGCAGTATGAATACATACTCTTGATTTCCACCGCCAGAAAAAAAAACAAAAGATTGAATCAAATAATAATTAAAGCTGTTTTACATTAAACGTGTATTGAAGATTTCCTTTATAAATACCTGAAGAGTATCGCGCGCCACTGTCTTGAGAAGAAAAACTCGCCTCTGGGAAGTTCCACCTGACATATGTCGATGAAACAAAGTACGTGGCAATTTTGAAAGTTTTACTTTCAGATACCACCTGTTCAGGAACAAATATTCACCCGTTTTTCACGCCAATTCAGCTCAAATCGACAAACAAATAAGATTTTAAACAATGATAGAAAATTATGCTTTTTACTTTTTTTTTGTTAACCGTTGATTAGCCCGAACGAGTCGTGGAGTCGCACAGCGACAAACGAATAAGAGTTTCAAAAATGATAGATAATTATGCTTTTTACTGTTCTGTTAACCGTCGATTAGCCCGAACGAGTCGTGGAGTCGCACAGCGACGAGGATGCCGATAATGTTCCATCTACGTTAACGGTGAACGGCGCTACGACGACGACGACGACGACAACGACGACGACGACCGGAATAACGCCGAGTCCAACGAAACAGGAAGAGCTACGACGTAGGGTGGGACCGGTGCCTCACATGCCGGCGTCTCCCTACTCGAATAGTTCCGAGGGCGATGTGAGCGACGAGAGCGATGCCTCACCCACGATAACTCCCCTAACACCTCTCGTTACAAATCAACGAAAGCGTAGCGGGTCGATGCAGAGGCAACAGCTGCTTGAGATAATTCAGGCCAACATGGAGAAGAATAATCTCAGTTTTCACGCATCTAGGTAAATTTTTGTATACACGTTTATGTTTTTTTTTTCTTCTTCATTCCCTCAATTGCGGCCTTATAGGCGTAGACTGTTTTTTTTTGTCAAACGCATCTTTGGTTTTCCTTGCCACTTGAAAACTTTATAATTTCGGTATTTTTCCGTCCGTCTTTCTCACCAGTGTTTAATCCCCTCGCTGTTCCTGTAACCCTTTGGATTAAAAAGCTGAAATTATTCATGAAATTAGAATTTAGTGTATATTTTCAAGAAAAATTAATCATATATTTAGAGCTGACTAGAAAATAATTCGTGTAGGGAAAAAACTAATGAGGAAAGGTTGGCAACTTGACAAGGTTCTATCTGCCATATTTGGTAACGAACTTTTTGGGTGTTTGTAACGAACTTTTGATTCACAAACAAAATATTAATTCGTGAACACTTGTTATAAGTAATCAAGCTGTTATTTGACATCGCAATTCTGTGCGTACGCGAAGTGCTACGAAACCCCGAAGCGTGGTCCGACAAGCGCAGCTGACCGCTTCTTTTCTATACATGCATACCATTTCTCAATTATTCTCGTCACGTCAGTTTTTTGCGACAGTACTCAAGAACATGAGCGCATGATGAAAAGAGTCGGTGCTCTCAAGGAAAATGACAATTACTGAAATCATTACTATTCTCAAATTCTCAAAAATGTAAGCGTTGGATAGACGTAGTCAATATAATTGGTTTAGTATGTTATAAGCGCTCCAGAGATTCTAGCCAAAATGAAAAACAAGATTACCAAATATTGAGGATTTAACGAATAGAATTTTTTGATACTCATACACCAATCTTATACCCGAAATTCTAAATACTTTGATTATCCTTAAGTCAGCGGTATTTTCAATTGTCCTTCGTAAAGTCCAGGTTTTATGCTTGAAAGCAAAATTCTTAGCACCGTGGAAACCGTTATTTGGAAAAGACTTTACTCCAGTGCTCTAAAAATCAAAAGTTCAATCAATTACGTACACGGAGAGAATTAAAAAGTAATATTTTTGTGGTGAATTTCACGGTAAAAATTACCGTGATATATTTCAATGTGGTGACAAGTAAGAAAAGCATAATAATTCGTATGCGACAAGTTTTTTTTTTAACTCACGTTACAGAAAATTTCAAATACGTAGCTAAAATTTTACTATACAAGAAGGGTAGCGCGCACGGTAATTTTTTACGAGAGCACAATACATTTTTCTATAACACTCATTAAATTTTTATAATAAATCTTAAAATAACTGTTATAAAGACCATACTTTTTTATAGACATTTTTGAAAGGCATAAAATAATAAAATGCACAGTAAAATTTCGCTGATATTATATATTTTTTTAATTTAAGTTTTACGTATTTTGTTACACATGAAAATTTACTAGAAAATCTTGCAAAATTTTCTATCTGAAGAAGAAATTTTATTTTATTTTCGTGAAAATCTTCGTTTTACTCAGTAAATAATAAGCGAAGTTTCAGGGTTGTCATCTGGTTACCGTTACTGCACGGTAATTTTTATTTGACATCGCAATTCTGTGCGTACGTGAAGTGCTACGAAACCCCGAAGCGTGGTCCGACAAGCGCAGTTGACCGCTTCTTTTCTATACATGCATACCATTTCTCAATTATACTCGTCACGTCAGTTTTTTACGACAGTACTCAAGAACATGAACGCATGATGAAAAGAGTCGGTGCTCTCAAGGAAAATGACAATTACTGAAATCATTACTATTCTCAAATTCTCAAGAATGTAAGCGTTGATAGACGTAGTCAAGGTAATTGGTTTAGTATGTTATAAGCGCTCCAGAGATTCTAGCCAAAATGAAAAACAAGATTACCAAATATTGAAGATTTAACGAATAGAATTTTTTGATGCTCATACACCAATCTTATACCCCGAATTCGAAATACTTTGATTATCCTTAAGTCAGCGGTATTTTCAATTGTCCTTCGTAAAGTCCAGGTTTTATGCTTGGAAGCAAAATTCTTAGCACCGTCGAAACCGTTATTTGGAAAAGATTGTACTCCAGTGCTCTAAAAATCAAAAGTTCAATCAATTACGTACACGGAGAGAATTAACAAGTAATTTTTGTGGTAAATTTCACGGTAAAAATTACCGTGATATATTTCAATGTGGTGACAAGTGAGAAAAGCATAATAATTCGTATGCGACAAGTTTTTTTTAACTCACGTTACAGAAAATTTCAAATACGTAGCTAAAATTTTACTATACAAGAAGGGTAGCGCGCACGGTCATTTTTGACGAGAGCACAATACATTTTCCTATAACACTCATTAAATTTTATAATAAATCTTAAAATAACTGTTATAAAGACGATACTTTTTTATAGACATTTTTGAAAGGCATAAAATAATAAAATGCATAGTAAAATTTCGCTGATATTATATATTTTTTTAATTCAAGTTTTACGTATTTTGTTACACATGAAAATTTACTAGAAAATCTGGCAAAATTTTCTATCTGAAGAAGAAATTTTATTGTATTTTCGTGAAAATCTGTGTTTTACTCAGTAATAATAAGCGAAGTTTCAGGGTTGTCATCTGGTTACCGTTACTGCACGGTAATTTTTATTTGACATCGCAATTCTGTGCGTACGTGAAGTGCTACGAAACCCCGAAGCGTGGTCCGACAAGCGCAGTTGACCGCTTCTTTTCTATACATGCATACCATTTCTCAATTATTCTCGTCACGTCAGTTTTTTGCGACAGTACTCAAGAACATGAGCGCATGATGAAAAGAGTCGGTGCTCTCAAGGAAAATGACAATTACTGAAATCATTACTATTCTCAAATTCTCAAAAATGTAAGCGTTGGATAGACGTAGTCAATATAATTGGTTTAGTATGTTATAAGCGCTCCAAAGATTCTAGCCAAAATGAAAAACAAGATTACCAAATATTGAGGATTTAACGAATAGAATTTTTTGATACTCATACACCAATCTTATACCCCAAATTCTAAATACTTTGATTATCCTTAAGTCAGCGGTATTTTCAATTGTCCTTCGTAAAGTCCAGGTTTTATGCTTGGAAGCAAAATTCTTAGCACCGTCGAAACCGTTATTTGGAAAAGATTGTACTCCAGTGCTCTAAAAATCAAAAGTTCAATCAATTACGTACACGGAGAGAATTAACAAGTAATTTTTGTGGTAAATTTCACGGTAAAAATTACCGTGATATATTTCAATGTGGTGACAAGTGAGAAAAGCATAATAATTCGTATGCGACAAGTTTTTTTTAACTCACGTTACAGAAAATTTCAAATCGTAGCTAAAATTTTACTATACAAGAAGGGTAGCGCGCACGGTCATTTTTGACGAGAGCACAATACATTTTCCTATAACACTCATTAAATTTTATAATAAATCTTAAAATAACTGTTATAAAGACGATACTTTTTTATAGACATTTTTGAAAGGCATAAAATAATAAAATGCATAGTAAAATTTCGCTGATATTATATATTTTTTTAATTCAAGTTTTACGTATTTTGTTACACATGAAAATTTACTAGAAAATCTGGCAAAATTTTCTATCTGAAGAAGAAATTTTATTTTATTTTCGTGAAAACCTGTGTTTTACTCAGTAATAATAAGCGAAGTTTCAGGGTTGTCATCTGGTTACCGTTACTGCACGGTAATTTTTATTTGACATCGCAATTCTGTGCGTACGTGAAGTGCTACGAAACCCCGAAGCGTGGTCCGACAAGCGCAGTTGACCGCTTCTTTTCTATACATGCATACCATTTCTCAATTATACTCGTCACGTCAGTTTTTTACGACAGTACTCAAGAACATGAACGCATGATGAAAAGAGTCGGTGCTCTCAAGGAAAATGACAATTACTGAAATCATTACTATTCTCAAATTCTCAAGAATGTTAGCGTTGGATAGACGTAGTCAATATAATTGGTTTAGTATGTTATAAGCGCTCCAGAGATTCTAGCCAAAATGAAAAACAAGATTACCAAATATTGAAGATTTAACGAATAGAATTTTTTGATGCTCATACACCAATCTTATACCCCGAATTCGAAATACTTTGATTATCCTTAAGTCAGCGGTATTTTCAATTGTCCTTCGTAAAGTCCAGGTTTTATGCTTGGAAGCAAAATTCTTAGCACCGTCGAAACCGTTATTTAGAAAAGATTTTACTCCAGTGCTCTAAAAATCAAAAGTTCAATCAATTACGTACACGGAGAGAATTAAAAAGTAATATTTTGTGGTGAATTTCACGGTAAAAATTACCGTGATATATTTCAATGTGGTGACAAGTGAGAAAAGCATAATAATTCGTATGCGACAAGTTTTTTTTAACTCACGTTACAGAAAATTTCAAATACGTAGCTAAAATTTTACTATACAAGAAGGGTAGCGCGCACGGTAATTTTTACCGAGAGCACAATACATTTTCCTATAACACTCATTAAATTTTATAATAAATCTTCAAATAACTGTTATAAAGACGATTTATAGACATTTTTGAAAGGCATAAAATAATAAAATGCACAGTAAAATTTCGCTAATATTATAAATTTTTTTTGAATTTAAGTTTTACGTATTTTGTTACACATGAAAATTTAATAGAAAATCTGGCAAAATTTTCTATCTGAAGAAGAAATTTTATTTTATTTTCGTGAAAATCTGTGTGTTTTACTCAGTAATAATAAGCGAATTTTTAGCTTTGTCATCTGGTTACCGTTACTGCACGGTAATTTTTAACATTTAATTCTCTCCGTGTATTATGTATGAATATATAACCTATGTGTGAATGCGTGTGAGCGCGCGCGCATGCGTGCATAATAGTCACCTAAAATGATGTATTATAGACAACAATGGATTGTGCATAATTAAATATTGCTAATCAAGCAGTTTTTGCAGATTTGTGAATTCAATCTTAAAAACGGGTACAACTATTTTCATACAATGGGGTAGACCCTGACATTTTGAATTTTTGATTTATTGTCATGAGCTAAAAATTTGCAAGAGATAATGTATTATTCCTTACGCTAACGAACAATTTATTCTATTTCAGAAAACGACATCAATCCGAGCAACTACGCATACCTCCGCAGAGTCCTCACGTCGTAGAGCCAACAAGCCCTTACATCGAGCGATGCAAGCAACCATTGGGAAGTCGTCAAGCCGCGGCCTATCATAAACCCGTACGGGAGCATCATCATCATCATCACTCACCCCATCATCACTCACCTCATCATCATCACCATCATCATCCAATAACGTCGCTACCAAAATTACCGGTTAAATGCCGGAGCGGTGGTAATTTACGAAAGCCGCAGCAACGTGGACAACACTCGACAACACAGCGTAACGCGCTGCCTCACTCATTGCGAAATAATTTGCAGCAACAACAGCACGCGACGATCGAGGAAAACGTTAACATCAATTCTTCGCCGATACACAAAAATCTCGAACAGGAACTCCTCATCCTGAATCAAACTTCGAATATCAATAATCACATGAACAATCAGCGCAACGAGACTCAGTACGTGGATTCCCAGCAAAGTGGAAAACCCGGCAAGAAACATCAGCTTAAACACGCGACTCGTGAACAGGATCAAGCGCGGGCGATGGCACAAGTTGTCCGTTGGTTGGAACGCGAATTTTCGCAAAATTCCGCCGTAGCGTCCAACGCCGGTCGTCGTCACGTACATAAACACATACATCACCATTACCATCATTATCACGCTGAGGCATTAGTCTGACGAATTCGGAGTATTTATTACAAGAGGGAAACAATAACGTACACGTGGCTGCTCGATGACGCTCGATCGGGCACGTTCGTTATACCGTTGAGTGCACTAGACTGACTGCTGAGAGAAGAGGCGGAATAAGAGACAAAAAACCGGGCGACAAGGACACGAACCCACCCAAGGGCCTATATACTATTATTATTACTCATATTCTTATTATCATTAGTTTTAGTTTTATTTTTATGATTATGATTAGGATTATCCGCTCGTGGATACCATGGAAAAGACCTGAGAATACCGTATATAGATTATCGAAGATTTGCCGGGACGCAGATCTTGACAATACGAAATTTAGGAGTAATGAAATGTAGCGCATTTTCTTTTTTTTTTTTGTTTTTTTTTTGCGTATATAGAGCGCTCTTTTTCTTAAGGAGCGTACACTCGAATCTCATTCAATCACGATGCGTTGATTTCACAGAGCAAAGCTTGAGGGTTTTCTTATTTTAGTACGCAAACACTATCAAGTGTACAAAGTGATTCAGAAGGGAGAAGAGAAATGTCAACCACCCGGAGGGTAATATTGAGTTAAAATTATATGATATACGGTTATTTAACTTCGAAATGAACCGATCTTTTGATTTTGGGTGAAGCCGGGATAGGATTCATTCCAGATATAAAAATGGCTTTGATTTTTCGACTTTTCAAAACCCTTGAACGGTGGAATCGATCAATCTACTTACCGAGAGAATGAAAAAGTAGAGTAAAAATTACCACTTTAATAGTAAAATGAGTGTATGTCATTGGTCCAATTTTCTCTACAGAGAATATTATAACTGTTATCAATTAATTGGTACATTAAAACACAACCAAGTATAAAACTTGTTGAATGATTGAAAAAATTATTTCGATGTATAGGTTTTAAATTTATCGGTTCAATTCTCGGGTAATAAGCTCTCTCTCTCTCTCTCTCTCTCCCTCTCTCCTTCTCTTCCTCAGTTACCCAGCGATTACACGTTACACGATATACATCGTGTCGGTGTAGTGTCACGATGCTCGATTCGCATACGTAGAATATGCTCAATCGGCTCATTTAGCCTCATCCAGTGAGGCTGTGAAAAAGTTCGTGACAATATTTTTCCATTAGTCTCCAAGAAAAATAAAAAGGAAAAGACAGAGTATTAATAACTATATTTAGCGGTCAAATTGTAATGACTAATAAACGATAATAAATTTGTAAGTAACGAAAGGACGAGAGATGTTATTACAGATCGGGTCCTGGGCTACGTTTATTTATACCAGGACATGTAATTTTGTATCGAAACTTTGTAACCGTTGTAGATATTTTTCGTGTAATGTTTCCCTTTTACTTATCGTTTTTTTTTTTAATCGATATTTATTAAAACACATTTTTATACTATACTCGTCCAGTTCATTTTTCGTACCTCATCCTCAGGATAAAAAATGGAAAAGAAAGCTATCTCTTCACCCGCAGCTTCGATTTTTCTAATCGGCAGCAATGCTTTATAACGCAAATGCAAATTGTCTTGGTCAACCTCAATTGTACAAGGATTGGGTTCAGGTACGTGTGGTCATTTTTCTTGCCGCATGGCGAGCTCTCTAATCGAAGATTCGACTAATCATTTTTTTTTCATTATAAAAAAACGTATACGATAGAACGTGGTTTAACGGGAAAAAATAATAATTCGATAAAATGATTTTAATACCAAAGAACTGAAGTATGGACAAAAAAAATTGGATTTTGATCTAAATAAAGTTCTTTTTTTCGCAAGTTGATTCTGTTTGAAATTTGTTATCTTTTCACATAGGACTTTCGCCACATATCGAAAGTTCTCCTAGAATATAATCGTTAAATTCGAACGAAACTTAATGGTCTATTGTGGGGGAATTGTATGCAACTTTATTCGGTACAGGGGCAGATCAACACGCCTGGGGAACACCTCCACTAAGGGCATCTGTCCCTCTCTCTCTCTCGCAAGAGATAAAACTCATAGGTACTAATCGTCAGTTAACTAGTACCGCTTTCGTAACAAAAGTCCTTTTTTCGTTTATTTGCATATGTGTATTTTTTTAAATTATATATATATATATATATATATATATATATATATATATACACATATATATATATAATGGGTGTGTGTGTGTAGGTTGTCATGTGTACACATACTTGGAATTTACTCCGTGTGTGTTTCCGCTACACCGATCAGGGCGATAATCGTTTGTGTGTGTGTGTGTGTGTATGGTAAAACAAAGTTCATTACAATACGTAAGCTATTATACACGCTTGCAGAACATGAAAAAAGAAAAATACATATATTTAAAAAAGGAAAAGAAAACATTTCAAATAAAACACGTATTCGTAAAAAGAAAAATCATTAACTTATATATATATATATATATATATATATATATATATATATATATATATATATATATAAGTTATATATATATATGCATTCGTGTGTGCATGTGCATAAATTGCTCCAAAATTCCAAGCGGTTCCTTTGTTATTTCACTCACACAACTTTCAGAATACGAGGCGCATGGTAACGTAACATTCCATGCGCTCTTTCTGTCTCTTTCTCCCTTGTCTTTATTATCTTTATTCCACTAAACAATCTTGGAAAAGAAGGTCAAATTGATAGTCGCTACGTGTTTAGAAATCAAACGCACCGCTGTTCAATCAACAAAACAATTATCGGGCATACCTCCACTATTGGCTCTGCGAATATGACATGATCTTTTTGTTTCTTTTTTTCTACCTTATTGAAGACTTTATACATTATATTCAATCGCACGTGAACTCCCCCTCTCCCCTTTATTTACGATGCTTGATGAATTTGCGGAAAAACAATTATCAACGAGGATGAATGAACTGATATATATATATATATATATATATATATATATATGTATGTATATACACATACATCACATACACACACACCCAGCAACTTGTTTCCGTTCCTAACAGAAAAATATGTTCCTTGTTTCTACAGCATAACCGTAGAAACTTATCCTTTTAAAAAATATCGTTCGGTAGAAATAAAAAATTTATAACGTATCTGTTATTCAAGTCTAGTGCTGAATTATGTTTTTCGTTATTTGATTTAGGAGGAAATTTTGCTCTGCACGTTCAAACTTCAATAACTCAACAACTATTCATTTAATATACCTCAGATTTTTTTGTTAAGCTCTTTATTTTTATTTGAATATATTTTTACACAAATTGTAGCTAATGGACAAACGCATGTCGTCACGTCGAAAATAAAAAGGCAATTTTCAAATAGTTTCAATTTGTGTAAAAATAATGATATCGAATTCTTTGCGAAAAGTTTTGGAAGTCGTTAAAACCAAGTTTGAGAATCTTTAATCAGATTTCAGCTATTATTATGTTAATTAGTTGTTGAGTTATTCAAGTTTTGAACGTATAGAATGAATTGTCCGTGTAAATCGAATGAGAAAAAAATTGTCCGACGCAACCACTCCGACTCGTAACAGTGAGCCTAAATTTCATATTTTCTTCTTTTTACACCTGATAATATTGTTTGAAGGGGTAAACGGTTCATTCTATTTTCCTTTTTTCGACACGCTTCAATTTGTGTGTGTATTTCGTATTTCACAATTCTAGAGAAACGATAAATACGTCTATACGAATGCAAAAGTCTGAGTGCTTAGACTGAATCGCTCGCTATTCAAAATTATCCCAGCGGTGAAAGGACAATAGGTTACGGTGAAGGAATCATTGCTTCTTCTTCTTCTTTTTATCTTTCCAATATTCTATTCAACGCGCCTTTTCAAAATTAAGCTGAAACTCTTGCCCGCATTTGTGTTCGTGTGTGTGTGTGTGTGTATTGATATGAATACATTCCAAAAGATAACTTATCGGCTACATTAACAAATCGTATTTGAGATTTGGTGGAAATGTAGTGCACAATTTTCCTTCTCCGCGTATGCGTCTCATAAATGTAGACTCTGTCCAAAGTCCGTGTTTGGAGAAAACAATAATAGCGATGAAGAGAAATCGAGATGAAAGGTGATTAATTTTTGCATATTACACTTGAGTGGAACTTATTTAAAGAAAAAAAAATGCCAATAACTTGTACCGGCTCTAAAGGACAATATATATTTTTAAAATACCTAATCCAAATGGTTTTTTTTTATTTTCCAATCGTCATCGGATCTCTACGTAATCTATGGATATTTTCTTTTGTAGAGTGTGGGTATACGCATCATGATGAATAAAACGCTGGTGGTTCGAGGCTCTTGCAATGCAAACTAAATCACGCATAGAGCTCCCAGGGGCCTTCAAACACTTTGGGCACCGTGTATTCGTGTTATTTCTTTCTTCTTTCTAATGTGTGATATATCTTCTAAATAATCATTATCAATTATCATCGTGGATAAATATGTCGATGCTCTGCGAAAATAGAAAACGAAGACTTGTACCTACAATATACTTTCCAACTGCCCGACACCGCAGATACACGTTGGACCATATTTTTTTTTTTCCCCGACTGCTAAAATTTAATCTTTCTTGAGCGGTACATTATTTTCTCTTTCTCCTCAACTCCTGTTCTCTCATTATTTTTTCAACATGATGTACACATATCATCTCTAACTGGTAGATCTATGGTTGATAAACCTACAGGTCTTTGTTAATTAATGTTAAACTCCTCCCACGACCATTTCACTCTCCTTGTTTCTTTTTCTCGCTTCATTTAACGTTTTAACCCTTCATTCAATCTCTCTGGATTTGCATTTATAATCATTTTCAAATGTTTTCTGTTTTACAGAACACTTATATACCCCAGACATATATATTTGTACATAGTTATCATATCCAATGAAAAGTGTGTGGTGTTTGGTTTTGTTTTTTTTTTGTACGTGTGACTGTGTGTGTGTTAAATCCAATCGAATCGCGTACAATTCACTTACGACATCAAAAATAGACTATTGCGAGAGTGCTCGGTGTCCGCGTGTAAGTCGACGGGTACATATGATTGTGGCTTCCTCTCGTGTGTGTATGTGAATTCATCGGGGTGGTTCGATTCTTATTATTTTTTTTTTTTATTTACGATTAATTCGATGGGTCACTTGCAAAAATGTTGCTAGTTCGAGGGGAAAAAACGCCCTTACCGATGGATTCTCATAAACGAAATACATCTCAGAATTTCTACCACGCCTCTCTCTCTCTCCCTCGAATCCGATTGTTTTCCATAACTAGATCGATGAACCAATCAATCTTTTCGCAACACTTTACCGTATATACCATCCACATTTTTGATAAGCTTTTAGAAACCGCTATGAAGATTATGCATTTACAATAAACGGGTGACACAAGTCGTTTCGCGCAATTTTATGTAACAAAAAAAATTAGACAAATAAATGAAGACAATTGTTGAAGAAGAGCCAAGTTCCAAAAAATTGGTGAATCATGATTATTCCGTTGACGCAGCACGTTTCCCTTCATTTAGCACCACCGTTTGCCAGTGGCCAATAAAATATTGAAAAAGGAAGAAAAAAAAAAAGCGATAAAAATGATCCACCTTGATATTCGCATGCGCGAGTAGGAGAGACGCCGGGAAATAAAATCCAAACATGGATAATTGCTATCCAAGGATCCCAATTCCGGACGATTATTTTCTATCGTTATTTTGTTGCGCACGCCCGTACATACTGTGTGTCTCTCGTGTAGCATGGGAGTGTGGTATAATTCAAGTTTAGTGGCAGAAACAATGAAGAATTCGCGTCGCGTTGTGGTGTAGCTCCTCTCGCTAGCGCTGTAAATGTTTGTTCTCTTATTTATAATCCACGTATGTGAGACACGACATTTTAATGTGCATTTCTCCTCGTAGAATCGATTTTCTACTCAATATTATGTTAAAATGTTTTTCGTTTTGTTTGGGTAGTTTTTTTTTATTAACAGCATAACCACATCGCGCGCGCATGCTTATCGTTTACGCAATAATCCTCCCTCCCCCGTGTTGTGTGTATTATATTGTAACGAACATAAGATCGAGTTCTTATGCCCTGGTGGTGCGTGGCTTTTTGCGGGATGATGAATCTTCTGTGGATGATGCAGTGACGATAACGGGTGTAATCGTCTGTACTGTGGTCGCCAATCTCTTGGCTCTTCCCGCTATGCTGGTAGTGCTTGTCTCTTGTGCAATCTGCGTTGAACCTTTAATTTTGAGACAGAGATTTTCTTATAATAAGTGCTCGTGCACCAAAAACGACGCGAATAAAGTGTAGAAAATCGATAAAGTGTGTTTCGGACTATGCCTCGATGTAAAATTTCATAGCTCGTTGTGCAGACAAATTATTGCAATACTGAAGAGAACTTTTTTTTCATTCGCAAATTAGTCTGTTGTTTATTGAACAGCTGTATTTCACAAGCGCTGATAATTATCAATATTTGACGTACGAATACTTCCAAATGCTCGAAAATGTGAACGGTGAATAATAAAAAATGTTACTCTTATTTTGTTCCGCAATCCTCATTATTTTACAGTAACCGCATCAAAATACTAAGTGATATTTCCAAGAATTATTGTAGACTTTCAAAAAAAAGGGTTACATCGATGGTCCCGAGCGGCTCTATCTTATCTCGCTCAGACCTTCGAGCAGTAGCGTAATTGAAAGGGTCTCATATGTACTAGCGTAACTCTCGCGCCCTGCGCGAAGTATCGTATCTCGGCAGACCCTGTTCATTCTAACGCATCTCCGGGCGCGCGTGAGATCCATCGTATCTCCCGCAGCCTTAGAACGGAGTATCGTAACTCGCCGACTGCGGTATGCTCTATCGTATCTCAGATGCACCAAAACGTTTCATCGTATCTACGAATCGCAAGTTTTCAGTAAACGCGGTTTGAAAGTTTCGCGTTCTCAAAAATAAAATGTCACTGAATCATCACAACATTTATGTCTAAATATTGCGCATTATACGCAGAATATTTTTTAGACATGAAAAGCGTTGTGAAAATAGAAACATAATATACTATTATCATAATATTCATCATATCTTTCGGTCGAAAGGTCTTTGGTAGGCCTTCCCTCCGACAGCCGTCATGCTTCGACGAAATGTCTTTCATTCAAATTATTAGCACATGTATGTGGGCTAATAATTTGTATGGAACTGTATGAAAAATAGCTGCTTGTAAAGATTTACCTAATGCATATTTTTTTCTAATGAAATTGTTTCTTACTATGTAAAGTTTTCGGAATAAAATTTAAACAATAAAATATCTCGTAACTGGTAATCAATTTTTGTTTCAAATAAAATCGCGAAATCTCAGTCAATTTTCAAACGAATAGATATAGTGATAACCGTAATACAATTCTTGTGTCGCCCAACGTCAAAATGTGTTAATAATATCATTACGATTATAATTTTTCTATATTTCATGATTAATTAATTATCTGTTTAAATCAATGAATTATTATATTATTTCCATTCACGTCATAATAATAACATACTTATAACTGTTATCGTTACATAACTTATTCTTTTATTGTAAGTTGTCGAGATTTTCGACGACTTACGATAGAGTAGAAACTAGAATGGAACTTTCAGAGCGCGGGGGGATACGATATCTTGTTTTACTTTACTTAATTATAGCACAAAAAATTATCAAAATGATTTATAATTTTGTCTGGGAATTCTTCAAGCTCGAACGAACTTAGTAGTGATGTTTTTCAAAAATCACCAAATTTCGACTTACGATGAAACGTTTTGGTGCATCTGAGATACGATAGAGCATACCGCAGTCGGCGAGTTACGATACTCCGTTCTAAGGCTGCGGGAGATACGATGGATCTCACGCGCGCTCGGAGATGCGTTAGAATGAACAGGGTCTGCCGAGATACGATACTTCGCGCAGGGCGCGAAAGTTACGCTAGTACATCTGGGACCCTTTCAATTACGCTACTGTGTAAAGGTCCGAGTGAGATAAGATAGAGCCGCTCGGGACCATCGACATGAAGAAGGGAGGGGTGATTTGTCGTGACATACGGGCACGGACCTGACGCAATGCAATGGGTTCTTAGTGGCTATGAAACCTTAAATACTCATTTCGCCAACAATTGCTCTTTTCGCGTGACTCTACTGTATCGCTGTAGATTCAATCAACATTCTAATTCCATATGGGAAAAGAGACGACTCACCACGAAGTTTCGTCGTTCTGGATGGTCCGCCGATAATGGTATTGGTTTGTGGTTTACTGACAATTTTCTTCGGTTCGATTTTTTTGCTCGCTTCCAGTGGACTCCTCTTGACAGGCTCGGAGGAACTACTGCTGCTAACGTTATTGCCAATTAGTGCGACCGGTGTCTTCGAAGCAGCTGCTCTATTGAGAGCTCTCTTCTCTCGACTCGGTCCTTTCGCGACGGATTTCGCGATCGCGAGGGCTTTGTTCGTCGTGCGTTTTTTGGCGCGACTAATTTTTGGCGACGACTTCTTATCATTCGCGTCTTCCTCGTCGACGTTGTCATCATCATCATCGTCGTCGTCGTCGTCGTCGTCGTCGTCGTCGTCATCATCGTCGTCGTCTTCGTCGCTCGACGACGAATCCTCGGACGAGCTGGTCTCTCTTTTTGATCTCTTGCGTAATCGCTGCTTCTCCTTTGCTGCACGTTTCCTTCTTTTCAACTGTGATTCGTCCTTGTACAGCGAGAGATCGACTGCACGACAGCGAGGGAGAGAGAAAGAGAGATAACGTTTTTACGGTAAATTCTGTGTTTGCTTCTTTTAGCAATCGAAGGAAGGAAGGAATACTCACGTCCGTCAGGATGTTCCTCCGTGACGCTAGGCTTCTCCGAAACCCCGGCCTCAACGTCGATAGCTCTTTTTAAAATATTTTCCGTACGCAAAAGCTCGAACTTGGTAAGTTGATATTTGTTTTTGTCGATTTTGTTGAGATTGAGATTAGTCAATATACAATCGAAATCGGTAATGTCGTAGAAATCGGGCGAATATATTTCACCGTTGTTCTTATCCTGTGATAACCAACGTATGCGTATGCGTCTGCTGGATTTATAGATATTTTGCATCGCCTGGCATACGTAGAAACTACCCTCGGCGTTTCGGACTGCCAAAAATTCATTCCTGCGAACAAATGTTTGTTTTATTTCTAACACATATAATTATAATCTTTCTATGTATGCCTATGCGGACTTTTTACAATCCAATCTCTTTCACTATTACCCTGACTTGTCACTTCACTGCAACTAGTTCCGCAGTCTTTCATTTCTGATGCATTACCGCATCGCATTTTCAAGGCGGTCTATAAAAGCTCGCTATATCCTACTAAATTTCTACTAAAAGCATCGTCGGTCCAGGCGACGATGCTTGACATGGGTAATCGTCGCAATAAAAGACCGGCTATGCGTCCGCTATCTGATAATATTAAGAATTTCAGGCAATTGGGATTATAGCGGATACTGGATTTTTCCGAAAAAACGAAGCAAAAAAGAATAATCGTACATACTTGTAAAAGACAATGAGCTTGTCATCAGGATTCTTCGTGGATGGTGTTTTGTTGAGTGTTTTAACGATCAGAGCTATTTCCGGTAATGGGCTTTGATACGGTTGCGTCTGGACGCGATTCCTTTTGGGTTTACTGCCACCCTCGTTGGAGTTACTCTTCAAGTCTTTCAACTCTCGCGATTTTCTCTTTACCGTTCTGGGCGTGCTGGTAATTTTTGGTTCGACTTTTGGCGCCGTGACGGCCGTTGCATTTTCAACGCTCGGCGGTTTCGAACTTGGCATCGTGGTCGGTAATGGCGCGCTGGGTTTTACTTTTGTCGGTCCGAATTCGGATGATCTGATCTGTGGGGGTTCGTCGGGTTTGTAAGGTGATACCTTGGGCGCGTGAGCGGTTGTCGTTCCCGCGGTGTTTTCTGGTTTTGAGCCGTTCTTCACCGGTGTCGTCTTTTTCTCTTCGCTTTTGTTTTGCCCCGGTGGACATATTGGCGCTGTAATTTACAATAAAAAGAATCAGTTATTACGTCAAGTGGAACACCTTAATGACGAAATGAATAAACGGTTAACACGAAACGTTAAACAAAGGCAGACTGTATCGTTTTATTATTTTCGAAGCAAGAACATATTTTAACTGTTCGCTTAATTGATTTTTCTCAATTTTGGGAAAACAAAATACGTTAGATGCAGCATATGCTTAGAATTAGATCGTATTCCTGTTTATGAAAAATTACACGATGGTGTATCCACATATTATTATCATAATAAATGAATAAGTAAATTGATACCTCACAATAATAAATAAATTAACAATAATTAAAATAATAATTAATCCAACGTTGTTCAATAAGTATTTAAAGAATTATATTCTTATAATTATAAATTACGTGATAAAAAGCAAGAAAATATATATTTGTATATGATATTTAAAGTCTTATTTGTTCTAAGCTTTGAAAATCATTAATAAGTATGCTCTCAGTGGAACATAATCATTTTTGTATTACTTTGAAACATTCTATTCTCTATAAACTCAACCTGTTTTTTTATGATGGACTATTTCACTCAAAATACAATGCATGCAGAATTAAGACAGAAATCTCAGCAACGTATAAATTAATTAAGAGAAAACTGCACTACAAACCTGGACAATCATTACTAGCCGTGCTAGAATCAGATTCCACTTTGCTCTTGCTCGCATCTTGCTTATCCTGTGGCGGAGTTTCGGGACTCTGATTGTTATTACGATTTCCTTCCGTCTGTTGTTTCCCTGGCGTTGTTACCAGCAAACTTGGTACAGGAACGACGGAAATAGCAAGATTGGATGCAGGCGCAGGTGGAGTAACTTGAGGCGTAACGAGAATCTCTTGTTCGCCTGCTATTTTGGCAGGTTCGACGCCGTTCTGTATTACTTTGTCACCTTCGGGCTCTTTGTCCTTTTCCATGCTGTTGCTACCGTACGAGGGATTCTGATAGGCTGGACGATGATCTTGTACCAAGCTGAGTGGCTGATTGGCCGGCTGTAGTGTGACGTAACTGAGACCACTGACGCTCAGTGGCTTGATGCTTGCGGCATCGTTGCCAGCGGCGGAAACTTTTTGTGCCATTACGTTCATAGGTAAAATGGAATGTGCCGTGGTGGGCGGTGAGCTACCAACTCCAGGCATCGAGGATTTGACGGCGGAAGCGCTCATCGTGTCCTCGGACGTAGAGCTTCCGACGTTTTGTTTCCTTCTCAAGACTGAAAAGTCGCAAAGACATGTTTAGTCAAACAACGCCGGACACGGTGGTTCACCTTATACTTTGGGCCCTAATTTTCTTAACGATTTGTTGCAAAGACGTGGCAATTGAGAAGGAAAACGTGGGTGATGCAAATATTTGAAGATTCAGCACTGTGGTGGACAAGGGGGCGGTAAATCACGGATGAAGGTGTGATTGATATAGTAAACATAAACACTGGCCTCCTGGGAAAACCCAATCACTTCCGAAAACGTAAGTTTTTCGCGTAATGATGTTTCGTGGCTTGCCCGAGAGGTTCGCGCGCGCGCGCGCGCGCTTTGTCGTCGTTATATACTGTCTTAATATCTATCTCGCGGGAAACTGCGCATCGGGTTACGTTGCAACGCTTACCTGATTTCGTATATTTTTGTTTTTTTTGTTCGCTCGTTTGTTTTCTTCTCCGTGAACGGGGCCTCCCGCGACGAACGATTGAGCAACACACGATACAATCGTAAATGTTCTTCTAATCGCTCGGTTTCAACGCTGAGAGAACGTGGGAGAGGGAGGACGAGTGTGAGAGAAGGGGGAGCGAGAGAGAGATAGATAGATAGAGAGAGAAAGAGAGAGAGAGAGAGAGAGAGAGAGAGAGGGGGAGAGAAAGAGAGCGCGAGAAAGAGTGGGAGAGCAAGAACGTCGCTACAAGGAAAAGTATTCAATCGTTTCACCCACGATATATTCGGGAGGCACAAATATTACCGTGCGCTCTCGCCGCACGGTAAACTCATCATTATATCCGCGAACCTTTTTCCCGCGTATCCAACACTCCGCCGAATCTAATTCCCTTTTTGTTTTTTTTTTTCTTTTTTCTTTTCGTCACCATACGTAATGCGAGTCTCTCAGCATCTCGCGCCGATTATAGCGCCTTTTTTTTTTCTCTTGCCGCGTACGCGTAATCCACGAACGCACACCTCGTACAATTATCGCCGATAACGCGCCGCGATCCGCGATTCGAGTAATAAACAAGTATAATACAATTTTAGTGTATATATGTAGAACAAAAAAAAGTACGGTGCGTGGTACGCGGAAAAGCCCGTGGGTTTACCGGACGAACAAAAAAAACAGGAATGCCAGGGACGTTAGATGGCGTCGGTCCCCGAACGCCATATTGGTATGGTTTATGCGACGCTCTCGACTTTACGAGGAGGCTAGATTTCTCATTGGTTAATTGGCTTACACGATGAAAAAGTACTCTCGACCATTGAATACGACAGAGGCTTTTACCACCAATGGGAGCACAGGCATTTTAGTGACTTTTGTTTCTCCACCAGGGTTGCCGCTCACGAAACTGCCAACTGCCGCCGCTAGGCGGCTACGAGTTCTCACGTTTTTGTCCTTTTTACGCCGTCTAGTCGTTTCGTCGATATTATTTTTGGCTTCGCCGTGGCGGCGGGGTTAAAGTTTGTTACCCTGCGCGAACTTCCGCGAGCTACTTTTGGCTTGATCGGCTCTGTTGTTGTTGTTTACCGTACGTGTCGTTGACATCCGTAAGTCGTCTTTACAACGAATTTCCGCGTTTGAAAAATGCCTGTTCCCTATTGTACACGGATATGTTCGCGCTAATGTAGAAGCCGAATTTTTATTGTCGCGTACGAGAAAGAATCTATTTGCTCAAGTGTTTTCCTTCAGGCTGAATGGCATTTAGTGAAATTTACACGAGTCTGAATTACGGGCGTCGCGAATCATTGAACTTTGCGTATGCTACTATATACAGGGTGAGGCACTAACTGTTGCCACCTTGAATATCTCTGTAATTATCGACGTCACAAAAAAATGTTTGAAACAAAAGTTGTACCGTACGAAAGGGGTCATCAAATGCGACCATTTTTTTTTATCTCAGTGCAGACGCTGTCGCACAGTAAAGGTTACCTCCACTTTTTTAAATGGGACGGTACATTTTTTTTCCAACTATCTTGTAGAGCATCGAAAACTGCATGAAAAACATTTAGGGGTCAAAGTCGTTCAAGGTCATTTAAGATCAAAAAGTGACATGAACTTTATTTTTATGTGAAATTACCTTTATTCACAGTAAATGTTCAAAGTGATTGCCATTGGAATCAATGCAGTATTGCAATCTCCTCATCACGGATTGTGTAGAATTTCTTATCACTTCGGCACTTATTGAATCACAGGCTCGAAGAATTCTCTCACGCATATCATCCGGCGTAGTTGGATGTTCTTTATAAAAAAAGATCTTTCAAGTATCCCCACAAGAAAAAGTCCAGAGGGGTCAAGTCTGGCGAGCGAGCCGGCCACGATACAGCTCCTCCGCGTCCAATCCAACGATTTGGAAATCTCTTTTGCAATTCATTTCTAGCTATCAGCGAAAAATGTGCCGGGCACCCATCATGTTAATACCACATTCTGTTTCTTGTTTCTAAAGGTATTTCTTCCAAGAACACCAATTTCCGTTTCTTCGTTAGTAACTCGCTTTTGTCGGTTACTTTCCCGACGGGTTAAGGATCCAGTTGTCCTGAGTTTAGTGTACAAAATTTGAAGTGTACGGCGTGTAGGATGAGAACTTTCAGGAAATCTTTCAGCGTATAAGTCTCTAGCTCTCACTGCATTTTTCTGACATTCTCCGTAAATTAGAAGCATATCAGTTTGCTCTTCAAAAGAATACATCATTTACATTCGCTTGATTCATTAATACTAGTCTCACCATTCTTACTATCGTTATCTTGGGTTTGTTTGAGCGAAACATTGTACAATGTTCCGTGTACATTATAGGTTTGGTGCCGTTGTTTACATACAAGACAATGGCAAGACTTTGGCGATAAGTGCCGAAGTGATAAGAAATTCGTCATGAGGAGATTGCAATACTGCATTGATTCCAATGGCAATCAATTTGAACATCTACTGTGAATAAAGCTAATTTCACATAAAAATAAAGTTCATGTCACTTTTTGATCTTAAATGACCTTGAACGACTTTGACCCCTAAATGTTTTTTATGCAGTTTTCGATGCTCTACAAGATAGTTGAAAAAAAAATGTACCGTCCCATTTAAAAAAGTGGAGGTGACCTTTACTGTGCGACAGCGCCTCCACTGAGATAAAAAAATATGGTCGCATTTGATGACCCCTTTCGTACGGTACAACTTTTGTTTCAAACATTTTTTTGTGACGTCGATAATTACAGAGATATTCAAGGTGGCAACAGTTAGTGCCTCACCCTGTATATGATCAAATTAGAATCTGATGATCTTTGCTGTATATATATATATATATATATATATATATATATATATATATATATACACACACACATATACCTGAAATTGTTGTTGCTCAATTATATTTTGCGTCATAATAAGTAAAGTACCGTCATAATAAGTAAACCTTCTCTTGAATTCGTGAATCTGTTTATCTCCTACGATAAAACAACATTAAGGCCATGTGTCACACGTCCAGTCGGTAAAAATCCTACTGCCAAGTTTTCTCCTAGACGGATCATATTTCGGGCAAAAGACGACAAAGCCGTTGTTCGTCGTTCAACAGAGCTGAACGTGTTTCTTTTCTTGTTTCCCAAAAATCAACCGTTTCAGAAATCATTGGGAATCTGCAATTCAGCTATCTCTCTCGCACTCATGGCCGCTCGGTCGGTGTGACACTTGGCCTTAAGTCTGTTTGCAGAAACTAATGAATACATTTGATTGTCAATTTTTTGTTAACGCAAACTTTTTTCTCACTCTACCGAAGTGTTTATTCAGCACTATGCCTTAATACCAATTGCCTTCGACCTATCCACGTAATACAAGAAGTCAAAGTACCATTTCCATATGTACGTCCATATTATTTTCAAGGAAAAAAAAAACTGAATATCTAGGCCGCGAGCAGCGGATTTGGCTTAGGATTGCATTTTGAAGGTCCCAGATTTGCTCTCAGTCGGTGTCAAATGAATTGTTGAAAAATACTTTTTCTGCGAGCTTGGTTTTTCAGCATTCAACTTAAAAATTGTAGTTCTTTTCTGAACGCACACTGGCAATGAATTGAAGAAGTTTTGAAAACAATAAAAACAATGAGGTCTGAGAGTGACCAAAAAGTTATTAAAAGTCTACTTTATAAGTGAAGTCTTAAGAGTAACAGGGCAAAACAGGTATTAGATAACAGAATACAGTGTACGGCCAGTACAGCATACTACATTGTACCGTACAGTAGCAGTTTGATACTACCACAAGATAGAAGCCTGAGGATAAACCATACAGTACTGATACATGATACTACAGTATAGGGTGCCATTTCCGTACCAATACGAGAAGTATACTGTGACAGTATAACAATGGCTTACCAGTACTGTGTACTGGTACTGTAACTGTTAGATACACAAGTATCTAGTTGGTACATTCCTAGTACACACAGTATATGCCAAACTAGCACAACGGCACTAATTGGCTAACTGGGAGGTTTAAAACAAAATCGATTATGTTGTCAGCTATCCACATGAAATTGTGCTAAATCAACAAGATTTTTTCTCGAAAAACGATCTTATGGAACTTGTAAAAACAAATGAACTTTTTTCTGGTCATTCTGTATGTCTAAAAAAATAGAGTATCCTTAAACGTTTATTGTTGCAATGTTATAACCTCCTTGAACATTGTTATAGAATTACAAAGCTCATAAATCTGTGTAAAGCGTAGAAGTGTGAAAGTATATACTTTGGTCAGGTTATAGCAAACGTAATTCTTTGCCTTATTTTTTTATGATGGTCCAAAAGCTCTTAAGGTATTCCATTCACAGAAGACTGTATTTTGTTAAAATCTGTTATTATATCGGTGCTTAATAAAAATAAGTTACAATCAATCATTATATCCGACAATGAACTGAAATGTAAAATTTTCGATATATTTTGTCAATTTATACATTTTTACATGTTCTCTGAAAAGTCATGGCTACGAAAATTCTTCTGCCCGTCACATTTCTCTAAGTTTTATCATGAATATTTTCTTTAAACATTCGGCGATCCCCTGTTTTTATCGTTGTTACGGAATCTTCATAATTTCTTGGATACTTAGCGCAGTTTATATCAGACATCTAGAGTCATTTAGTATATAAATGATTAGATAGAAATGTGGTTATCATATCATGTCCATAAAGTGCTGCATAAATAAAACGATTTTGAAAGTTGTAATGTTTTGTTACAAATTCGGTAACATGGCTTGATATTTTACCAGTATACTGGGATGTGTTTTTACTCAATTTTCGACGAAAATTAGTTAGTTGCTAAATATTCGAGTTCATGGAAGGAATACCTCAAGTATAGTAAAGTGTAAATAGCACTGTGTAATTTGACACTTGACGTTACAAATGCAAAATCTTGTCAACAATCCATACTCCTGAATAGGCCTGTCAATTTTCTGAAGAGTTAAAATTGAAAATGACCCTGCATCACTGCAGCTCTATATACATTGTAAAATTCGAATTCGATGATCCTTTTTATGCGGCGCTCGGGAGCGCCAAGGGAATTGGTTCGTTTTAGTTTACTTAATGGCAGAACCAGAGAAGATAAAAGTGAAGTATTGGCTTTTCAGGATCATCATGAATATTCCGCAGATTCAGCAGGCCGGCGGAATGCCAATGGGTTCGATCGCGCAACCGGCGAATGCGCAAATGGCTCAGAATCAGCAGCAGGCGCAGCAACAGGCCCAACAACAGGCGCAACAACAACAACAACAACAGCAGCAACAACAACAACAACAAACTCAAGAGAGATTCGACAATATTTCCAAGGTGAAATCTCTAGTGGGGCCATTGCGGGAATCTCTGTCGGTCGCCTTGAAGACCGCCGCGCAGACGCTGCATCAGAATAGTTTGGTGGATGTGGGTTCGTTAAAGGGCATCGATCCCCTCGATCACAGATTCAACAAAAACATGGAAGAATTTTACTCCATTTGCGATCAAATAGAGCTTCATCTGAAAACTTCGATAGAATGTTTGTCGCAGAATTCGAGCTCCGTAAGGTATCTCCAATTGCCGGTGATACCGACGAGAACGGAGACGGTCGCGACGCAGGACGGACCGGCTCTTACCTATCCCCAATTCTTGATGACCGTGAGAGCTCAAGTCGCGTATGCTCGCGAGGTCCACGATACTCTCATCTCCGCCGCGCACACGATAGCACCTGGCGACTAAAAATATTGTAAATAACATCTAATTCAAGATTCATCCGTCATTGTACCAATTATCTCGGCTGTAAACGGAGAATCGATCAAACGTGAGCGTAAGGCGAGAATGCGGATACATTAAATGGGACTCCGTCGATAACAGAGCTGCATGTGTGCGTCTGTACGGAAAGAAATTTGGGGGAACAAATTTAATCATGCTTTGAAGCGCAATTGATAGAAACGTTGTTGTTACTTAGTTTATTTAATTTGATAAATATTAAAATGATTCTCCGTAATAAAAATACCCTTGTTTCCTTTGTATCTACCTCTTAACATTGAGTCACGTAACTTTTGGCTTCGTATATGTGTATCCAGATCACGGTCTTGCATATAGGCCTGGAAACTCCGTCGGATGGGGGGGGATCGCTTACTGACGAAAATTTTTTAATGCATTAGCCGCTAGGAGCGCTGCTATCTTAAAAGAGTTGGCGGCGAAGTGTGGTACGGGGGCAGACGGAGGTATTGAAAAAAGACAGAGCTAATCGCCGCAATACTCTGCATCTGCCTGTCTCTGTAACACCTCATTTCAATTATTGGTTCTGCAGTATATATATATATATATATATATATATATATATATATATATATATATATTGGTGGTATATCTACCAATATAGCTAATTATAATGAATAAAATTAAGCGGTGAACCAACCCAACAAGCCGCCAAATCTAATTAAACCCCAAGCGTGGCTATAACTTAAATATTAGAAAACTGTCTTATTCATGTAAAGATAATCGTAGTTGCACGGATAGGATGCTGAGCTACCGTTTTGAAGGAGCCGAGTTCGATCCACGAAGAGTGGGCTTTTTTTTGCATTTGCATAGGTTTCTGGTTATGTATTAGTTATTTATACACATTGTATTGTTTTTGTATGTCATTATTTTCTTTCTCATAAATAAAAATTCTAATTAATTTTTAAATAAATGTTTTTATTTTTTTATCGGTTTGTTTGGTCGTTGGTAAAGGTTTCGAACTATGGGTAAATAACAAAATGATGAAATCATTTATACCACGTCGCATTTTATTATTACAACACGCGAAATAACGAGTGCTTCGATAATTCAATTCTGCTTCCAGTTTTGCACCCCGGCACAACACAGATTCTCGGCATTTTTTCACTTTCGATAAGTCAATAGCATAGGAAATCCACTAATGAGTCGCTTTTGTTTACAAAATTATTTTTGGTGGTTATGTTCAACTGGGGGCAAGATTTCAGCGCCGCGTAGTGTCAATTCTCAACGAATATTTTCGTCCGTAAGCGGCCTACCCCCACCATGCGAATTCTGGCAGAGTTTCCAGACCTGTATGTAAGACCGTGATCCAGATTACCACGTACTGCTCCGGTGGAGTACGCCCTACCAGTACCCTACCTACCACGTACGTGCGTACGGTACCAATACAGTACCAGTACGGTATCGGTACAGTACCATTACGTCGTACTGGGTACGCCTCATCGCCACCGTGCTGCTACGGTACTGGTATGTATTACTATAGTACGGCGTACCGGTACTGTACTAGTAACGCGTACAATTTCACCGCGTACCCGCATAGTACTGGTACTGTACCGGTACGCCGTAGGATACAATTTCCGAATGGTACACTTGGTTATCCTGGATACCGCCATGCGTGTGAGAGAGATAACAGGTTTGCGATTCCGAGTTTTCCTTCGGACAGATGATATTTCGGATCAAAGAAAGTTCCATCTTTATTCCGATAGCGGAAGCGTACCATCGGTACAGCGTACAAAATTGTACTCTACCGCGTACCTTACGGCAGCAGTAGACTGTACTGCCACAAGGTAAAAGCATACGATACGTGTGGTACCGGTACATCATACTTTTACTAGAACTATCACGGTACCAATACGTTGAATAGTATATTGCGACGGTACCGTAATAGATACAGCGTACGAGTACGGTGTCACTGATACGGAACCCTTTAGGTACGCACGTACCCGCTCGGTACCTTTCTAGTACGGTGGCGCTCACTAACTAGCACCAGAGTAGTTGGCTACCTGGATATAGCTGTGTAAAAGCACGAATAGCGCGTACCTCATCGTTTGTGCCAAAGTTTGATCCGTCAGGAGAAAATTTCGGATTCTTGCCGGGCGGTCGGGTGATACGTCAAGGTGAAAGCTGCTCAGTCGGTAAAAATTCCATCGCGTTTAGGACAGCTCTATATACATACAGAGTTGTGAATAATGCATTATTTTGATAATGCATTACTGTATACATTACAAATTACAAAGGTAATATGTAATGGATATATGTTCCATTACAAATTACAAAAGTAATGTGTAATGGATATACGTTCCATTACAAATTACAAAAGTAATGTGTAATGGACATATGTTCCATTACAAATGACAAAAGTAATGTGTAATGGATGTGTGTTCCATTACAAATAAGAAAAGTAATGTGCAATGAATGCATGTTCCGTTACAAATTACAAAAAGTAATGTGTAATGGTTGCATGATCCATTACAAATTTCAAAAAGTAATGTGTAATGGACGCATGTTCCATTACAAATTGAAAAAGTAATGTATGATTAATGAGTGCTTCATTACAAAATACAATTACAATAAGGTAATTCGTAGTGGAGAATATTCCATCACAAATGGAGAATATTCCATCACACGAAAAACGAATTTACTTAAAACAAATTTCAATGAGCGAAATAAAATAATCAGATAGCAATGTGCAAATTTCTAATGTGAGCATGGCAATTTTTCTATTTGTAATGGAATATTCTCCACTACAAATTACTTTTTATCAATTGTAGTTTGTAATGGAACATGCATCCATTACAAATTACTTTTTGAAATTTGTAATGGAACGTGCATCCATTACTCATTACTTTTTGAAATTTGTAATGGATCATGCAACCATTACACATTACTTTTTGACATTTGTAATGGATCATGCAACCATTGCACATTACTTTTCTCATTTGTAATGGAACACACATACATTACACATTACTTTTGTAATTTGTAATGGAGAACTTATCCAATACACATTATTTAAAGTAATGAGTAATGCATTATTTTAAAATTACTATTTTCACAACTCTGTATACATAGAGCCGCAGTAGTACGCTGACCGTACGCCGTACCATGCGGACTAGCAATGTACCAATCAAAACGTGCATATAAGATGCAGTACTAGTACAGCGTACCGGTACAATGTATTCCAATCCGTATTGGTATGGGGATGATACGCTAAATTCACGACGTGGCAGTACAAAGGACTGCCACGGAATAAGATCTCTTTACTTTCCAAAATATCGGTTGTTTCGAAGAACAGGTAACTACTTTTCGAACCTCAGAAGAAGTTACCACAAGTGCTTCCGACTGGGAAACACCAAAGACCATCATTAAGCGCGACAGGTGTATACAGGGTGTCACAAAAGTAACGGGACGGCTGAATATTTCCGCAGGTAAGACAATTTACCAAAATGTTAAGGTCGTTCTTGAAGTAACTTTTACCAAGGAATTCAATGGTGACCTTCATTTTGACCTTGGCGATGTCCTTCAAGGTTATTTCAAGGTCAACCTTTGTTTTTCAAATGGGAACACCCTTTTTTTACAGCGGCAATCGATAGAGCGGGAAATTTTACGTACAGATATGTGACTTAAGTCACCGGTCCCCTTTGACCTTGAAGGTCACTGCAGGGTTAATTAAACGTAAACACCGTATGGATACCTCGGACAAGAATAGAAGCTTCTTAAATTCTATCGTTAAGACCAAAGTTATCAATTTTAACAAGGCGCATCTAGTGGTGACCTCGATCGTGACCTTGACCATGACCTTCAAGGTGATTTCAAGGTCAACCCAAACAAACCCCAACGAACCTTAACAAATCCAAAAAAACTCAAACAAACCTCTACAAATCCAAACAAACCCAAACAAACCTCTACAAACGAACCTCAACAAACCCAAACAAGCCTCAACAAACCCAAACAAACCCAAACAAACCCAAACAAACCCAAACAAACCCAAACAAAAATTGAAACTTACAACTCGTAACCACAAATAACTACTCTACATGTAATACAGGGTTTTTCAACAAATCACAGGCATTGAGCATGTCGTAGCTCCAACACCCTGCTACAACACAGCGGCAGTGGAGTGGGGGTAGCGTTAGTTTCGTGTGACATTTCGCTAAATCAGACCCCCTATATACATCTTTAAAAGCATTTTCAATGCTAAAATACTTCCCTTCCATAAATTCAATCAACCCCCATTTTGGAAATCGTGTAATTTTATCGGATTCTCGTTAAGGAGGTCGGGGCGTTACCCACAATCCAAGATTAAAAAAAATATATATATATATATACATTTTATTGCCCAGACTATACTGAGTCTTTACGAATGAAAAAAAAAAATTACCACAAAACACCAGTGCTAAAAAATAGTTTAGTGTATGTAACGTTATGTGCGGTTAGGTGGGTAGGACGTTCACGCTACGGGTGACAATTTTTTTAGCTATTTAGCACCGAGATAAACCGTTTCTAACAACGGAGTAACGAAAATTCAACCTTTGTAAACATTTAGAAAAAAAAACCCATCTTGCCCATCGAAAACCGTATACAGGGTGGACCACGCAACGTGTGCACCTCTTTTACGACCAAAATATGCGTTGCACAAAAAAATATTTTATACAAAAGTTACATGGTTTATAAGGCTACACTATGTGGTGCATTTATTTTTTTTATAGGTGGAGGTGCTTCGAAGATTTGAAAGTCAACTTTATTTTTTCAAATGGAATGCTATATTTTTTATAGCGTAATATGATAGAGTATCGAATTCTGAGTAAAAAACGTATAGACCTTTATCAGCCCTAGAGTTAATAGCTAACGAGTAATTTCACTTTTTTACTTTAAAATTTTCTTCACGTAATATCAAGTTGGAGATTCAAATCTACTACAAATTTTTGAATGCCAGTGTTTACATCACAGTGTTTATCAATATGAACACATTTACCACATCACACACACTTATCATGATTCACAATCTTCTCAATGATTGTAATCCAGTATTAAAGTATCCTCCGGTGATTGTGCGTGATTATTATCAGAAAGATAAAAGTGAAAATGAATGAATGAATCTCCAACTTGATATTACGTGAAGAAAATTTTAAAGTAATAAAGTGAAATTACTCGTTAGCTATTAACTCTAGGGCTAATAAAGGTCTATACTTTTTTACTCAGAATTCGATACTCTATCATATTACGCTATAAAAAATATAGCATTCCATTTGAAAAAATTAAGTTGACCTTCAAATCTTCGAAGCGCCTCCACCTATAAAAAAAATAAACGCACCACATAGTGTAGCCTTATAAACCATGTAACTTTTGTATAAAACATTTTTTTGTGCAACGCATATTTTGGTCGTAAAAGAGGTGCACATGTTGCGTGGTCCTCCCTGTATCCCGAGTAGAAATCCTGCTCCGGCTACAAGAAAGGCCTGATCAGGCATCCTGATTTCTTTTTCATGCCTTGATCAGGATTTTTGATCAAGCCCTGATCATTTTTGTGACACTTTCCCTGACTTCGGTCTGATCAGGGTAAAAAATCAAGGCTTGATCGATGAAAAAGATCAAGGCCTGATCAGGATAGAACATCAAGGCTTGATCAGTGAAAAAAATCAAGGCATGACCAGTATAGAACGTCAAGACTTGATCAGTGAAAAAATCGAGGCCTGACCAGGATAGAACATCAAGGCTTGATTACAGTGCAAAATAAAGGCCTGACCAGGCTAGAAAATCAAAGCCTGATCAGCGTAAAAAAAAAAAGGCCTGATCAGTGCAAAAAATCTAAGCCTGATCAGGGCTTTATTTTTCAAGGATTAATTGAATTGAAACATCATCGCCTAGTCAGGATGATGGAATGAACCTCTGCTGTGGATGTCCTATTTATTCCTGAAATAAAAAATACCACGCAAACCCAAAATAGAAAAACACACAAATTACAAATAACGTTGATACTTTATTTTATAAACTAAATAGGAATCTTGTTTATCACAAATTTTTCTCATTACTCTACTTTATCACATGTTTTGTGAGCCGTAAGTCCAGTTGCTTGACCATCGCCTGAAGCTAGCTGGATCAGGCGAATTGAGGCAAGCCGTAAGTCCACTTGATTGACCATAGCCTGCAGCTAGCTGGATCAGGCAACTGGAGGAAACACTACATCCAGTTGCCTGACTATCACCTGACACCGACCGGATCAGGCATATTGAGGCATACCTTAAGTAAGGCCTCCGTACTACAACGTGATCAGGCCCGGATCAAATATCAAGCCAGCCTGACAATATTTCTACTCGGGATATTCCATATTGAACCACCAACGTTCGATAAAAGACTACAAATCTTTTTAATATTTTTAATCTTTCTAATCTAATAAAAGATTACGATTCTTTCATAATAATCAGTACTGTTATAGTTTTTCAAGTTGGTAGTAACACATTTTTCTTTTTGACGTAATCAGAATATAAAAATGCATAATTTTGCCCGAATTATATATTTTATTGAACCTTAGCATCTATTGAATAAATCTATACCTCGTATGCATTTTTTTTTACCTCCCTAATTATATATTGTATTAAAACTTAGCATCTACAGAATAAATGTATACCTCGTATGCATTTTTTTTTGAGCCGCAACCTCCTTAAGGTAGTTCTGTAGTTTCGTTTAAATCTTAGGAATTGCCTGAAATTTAAGTATGGTGTAGAAATTACATTCGTAGACTGATGCCCAAATTTTCAATTCGATTCACCGTTTAGTTTATGAGATAATTGCAATTGAAAATGGGTCTTTTTGTACGCGTTCCCTATACCAAACACATAAACCGATAGGACTTTGCTCACAATCTTCATTATGAGTTCTAAACGGATCTTAGGATTTTGAAATAAAAACACTCGTGTATGCAGTACTATTGTGGGATTAATTAAAAAACAAATGGCGAATTTTGCGAACCAGCTCGCTCGACACATGGCTGTCACAGCTTACAGTCTTTTGTCACGCACAATTACAGCGCCGCTCTCTATCCATGCATGAGGTGTGATTGGTGTAGGACATACAGAGTGCACAAGCTCTGCTGTCAAAAATTTACAACCAATAGCATCATATAGGCATTTAATTTTAATATACGCTGCGGCCGAAACTTTTAGCTCATACATGTACCTACAGAATGTCCTTAATTAAGGAAGTTCGAGCGGTCCAGTTAAGTCAAATGATGATTTACAAGTTTGTTTTTTAATAACCCTAAAAAAAATGCTTGCAAGGTATAGATTTATTCTGTAGATGCTAAGTTTTCATAAAATATATAATTAAAGGAGAAAATTATGCATTTTTATACTTTGTTACGTGAAAAAAAACGGTTATGTTACTACCAGCCTGAAGAAGTATAACATTATTGATGATTACTATGAAGGAGTCGTAATCTTTT